>CAUYON010083928.1:0-16379 GCA_963573935.1 Arctocebus calabarensis | reverse complement strand
GTTATTCTAATATTCTTCCCCTTGTAGGTTATAGATTTCTTATGTCTGGTTGCTTTCAAAATTTTCTCCTTCATATTAACTTTAGTGAACTTAATTATCATGTGCCTGGGGGATGTTTTATTCGGGTTGAGTCGTGCTGGGTTCTGAAACTGTCTGCTATCTGAATTTCAGAATCTCTTGGCATGTCTGGAAAATTCTGTTTCATAATCTCATAGAGAAGAGACTCTGGGCCTTGTGACGCCACTTCATCATTTTCAGGTATCCCTATAAGGCAAATATTGGTTTTCTTTGAGTTATGCCAGAGCTGTCTGACAGAATGATGTGTTTTTGCCTTCCATTTCTCTATCTCTTTGTCAGTTTGGGAGCGTTTGATAGCTTTGTCTTCCATGTCAGAAATCCTTCTTCTGCTTGCTCCATTCTGTTGCTGAGGGATTCTACTTTGTTTCTCAGATCTTTGAGGGCTAAAATTTCTTGCCTCAATGTGTCCAAATCTTTGTTCATTTGGTCTTTGAATTCCTTGAATTCTTGAGACAATTTCTGAAATGCACCCAGAATTTCTAAATCCAACTTTTCCTCTATTTTATTGATCTTGTTTACAATCCAAATTCTGAATTCAATTTCAGACATTTCAGCCATCTGTTTATGCATAGGATCCTTGCTTGTGTCCACCAGATTATTCCTTGGGGGGGTTGACCTAGACTGGTTGTTCCTATTTCCAGAGCTTTTCCATTGATTCCACCCCATGATTAATTTTACATCGTTTGGCTAGATGAGTAGATAAGGACAATTTGGGCTGGGAGTTCTAGGAGTAGTGATTGACCAGTTCTTTGCTTAAAAGCTTGGACTAGCATCTATACCTTTTCCCCTAGAGTTTTGCCACTGCTTGCAAAACTGGGGACCTTCTTGGTGTCGTGGGGTTAAGTGGCTCTGTCTTATTTTCAGCTGGTCTTTGTCTTACCCTAGAGAATCTGTTACTCTGGATTGAAATCTGAGCTGTGAAGGAATACCAGAGTTAAGTGGCTACACCCACCACAGGCAACAATTGAAAAAGCCAAATCAAACCTTCCCACTACCACATACCCAGGGTACCACTTTGGAAAGTCCTCAGCTGAAGAGGTCTTAATCAATTGTCCTAGCCAGCACTGATCTCAAATGGAAGAGTTAAAAAAGTCTCTGGCAACTAGATAGCAGGGATCCACTGGAAGCTCTTGTATAATTCAATTCGATGCTCTGTGAGATCAGGAGGGCACCCCCCCCAGCAAGTAAATTAGTCTGGGAAGGTTGATGCCTCCTTCCCAACCTTGCCCCTCTGTCACACCCAGTCGGTGGTAACAGTTGTGATCCAGTTTCCTCCACTGAGCTGATGCTCCAGAGGTTTGCATCTGCCTGGGTCACAGTGAGGTCTGTGGCTCCAGAACCAGTCCGCTACTCCCTGTCACTGTTTGGCAGGGGGAAGTGAGACCTGACAACCTGGGTACTTAACAGGGGCTGCGGTGATTCACTCAGTTCCAGCCCTGTCCCTGATTGATGTTGCTGCTGGAACAGAACAAGTTCACAGAATTTATTTCTGTCAAGGCTATTTTCCCTGATCAGACTGGAACTGCAAATGGGTTTTACTCAGTCTGTGAGTTTCAGCCCTTTGTCTCAGCTTTCATCCCCTGAGGGCCAGGTTAAGCAAAGCAGCCCCTCTGTGAGTATTCTAATCCCTCTTTGTGTCCCAGCCGGTACCGCCTTAGGCCAATCCTTCATGTGCCTTGGTTGCTGGTCCACTCTGTCAGCACCGGCATGGGAGAAGCCACCGCTTTCCCTGGCTGCCCAGAAGACTGGGAATGTTTCCTCAAAACATCCCCAGAGGTGCAGCTCTCCAGCTATTGTTCCCGGAGCTGGTTGCTGTTTCGTGCCTCAGGAGACCCTCCCACCAGCCAGGTCTCCTCATGGCTCTCTCCCTGAAACACTCTGAGCCGGAAAACCAGCACAGTTCAGCAAGTTTGTGCCTGTCCACACCCCTCGAGAAAATCTCCAAGAATCTAGACTCTGTGGGGAACAGGCCTCCAGACCTCGGGGTGAGAGTGGAGGGGAACACCAGGAACACCAACTTGCAGGTCGAGAGTATATACAGTTTTATGCCTGACTGGAGAGTGCCACAGCACCCTATTAGGGGAAGGAGGTCTGGTTTTTAAAGGGTCTCTCCCATGAGGTAGAGTGGGAGGACATCCAAACTGCTCGCTTGTTTGTATGGAGGTATGGAGTATACTGCGAACCTCTCTCATGTGGGAGGGGACTCCCATCCACTTGGTCATGTGCTCTGTACCTTTTTGTTTGTGTCCTCGGAGTCTCAGGTCGCCCTAGCAGGGTTGATGTACGCTCTTCGACCTTTTCTTTTGGCTCAGATTCAAACCATCGGCTTTCTTGCTGAGTTTCTGTCCTTTAACTCTCCTTCTGGATGGGAACCTCTGCAGAAAGCTGGCTATAGATCGCTATCTTGGCTCCTCCCCCCAGCCTTCTTTACTTTTAAAGAATAATCTACAAGGCCAAAGCCAGGTTTCTATTTCCATGTTGGCACTGTGAAAACCCCTCTTCAGGCTCTCTGTATTTAAAAGACTAGGTTCCCTCATGGGGGCAACTACCCTGCCGCTCTGAGAACCCAACTCAGAGGCAAACCCTGGGAATATTGCTTAATGCTAGGTGACCTGATGTTTGGAAACAAATGCCACTTACCATAAGTTTCACTTCTTACCATCATCATCAGCATCATTATTGGACTCATTCTCCTTTCTTACCTGATTCTCTCACAAGCATATAACATGTGCAATTACCTTTAAGTAATGTAATTTTTAAGTTCATTTGTTCACTCATTCTTTCATTAATTTAGTAAATATTTATTGAATAAATATGACATGCAAAGAATTATGACAGAAAAATCAAAATGAATAGCCTTCTATCCAATGAGAAGTAACCCGTTAAACAGACCAAATGAAATCCTTTGGATGATCATTTGGTCAAGATACAGTTAGAACTGGGGGCAAGAAACAAACAGAAGAGAGACTTTTGCATCTAACAAATGCAATCAGTTTAACCTTAATTCTTTGTACTCTCAATGAATCCCAAACAATAAAAAAGGATAGAATTAGAAGGACTAAGCATTGCATGGTCATGTCACCCACCTGCTTACTGCATCAATCAGGTAAAACAGACCTGCTTTCAAACTTTTATCTTTTCCTCTTTATTTCAAATATAACAAAGTCTCTCTTTTTTATATCCTTTTTAACCTTATGTTTAAAATATGTATCAGGTTTCCCAAGCCAGCTGCCTGCCAGGGCATTACAGTTATACCATCTCCAGCTGAAGAACAGTTTTTAGAAATCCAGGATTAAAGAATGTAAAGTTCTGGGCAGCGCCTGTGGCTCAGTGAGTAGGGCACCAGGTCCATCTATCAAGGGTTCTGGGTTCAAAGTGGGCCCTGGCCAAATTGCAACAAAAAATAGCTGGGCATTGTGGCAGGTGCCTATAGTCTCAGCTATTTGAGAGGCTGAGGCAAGAGAATCACCTAAGCCCAAGAGCTACAGGTTGCTATGAGCTGTGACCACAGCAATCTACCAAGGGTGACAAAGTGAGACTCTGTCTCTAAAAAAAAAAAAAATCAAAAAAATTAAAAAAAAAAAAAAACACAAAAAAACCAGAATGTAAAGTCCTGATGAAACTGCTGAGAGGGTTAGCATGACATTACTCTCTGGGCAGAAGAGATTTCTCCAAACACTGGCCCATATTTCAAAAAAAAAAAAAAAAAAAAAAATGCATGCCACTGGTCACCAAGTACATTAAGGGAAAAGATACTGAACTGTGTCTATAAATGAGGTACCTCAAGCCATCAGCAACATTATCCTTAAAAGGGAGCAGTAATTCCAGTCCATTTCATAAACAAACAAAAAACCTAAAGCAAAAGCCTGGTACCAAATGAGAGGCAGAAAATACCTAATGGTGTCCTGGCTAAGTGTTTGCTGTTCTGAACAGAGACAGGTGAGCCAGCTCCGGGTGAGGGAACAGGGAGGGAAGGAATTCAGCTCGGATTGGAACTGCTGCATCTCAGAGCCATCTCAGCCACTTCCCAGCTGGAGAAGCCCAGGGGAAGTTTCTGCATATCATTGACCTAGGCATCATCATCTGTACAGTGAGAAGTTTAGACAAATTATTTTTAAGGCTACTCCCACTCTGAACATTCTATAATCCAAAAAAGGGTCTGTTGAATAAAAATGAATGAAACACAACCCAATCAGAGGGACTGTCTCCAATAAGAAAGGAAATCTTCTGGGCATGGTAAAAACTAAGGGAACAAGCAGTTAGGAGGGAAAGGAAGATAAACTATAATGTCCAGAAATACTCAATTATGGTGGAAATTATTAATGGAAGGGGAGATAAATGGCCTATAACTTATTAAGCTATTTATAGCTAATATCTGAGAGCCATCTAGAGAAGAGACTGGATTAAATCCAAAACATGGTGCTTAAGTAGACTAAAGATCATTTTATTGTTTGCCAATGAAGAAAGAGCTGATATCTCAACTTTGTATTGGAAATGTTAATGCTAGATCATTGCTCTTTGGGGACTCATTACTTAAGTGTGCAAAATTCTACAGGCTTTAACAATAAGATGACATAAAGACATTTGAAAACTAAGTGATCTCTTGACATTTGACTAAAAGTCAAAACAGTGGACGGCAAGACAAATAGAACACTTCACCCATGAAGGATGACTATTAGCTTTGTTTCATGATCTGTGAATGAGTTATTAAATGCCTCTATAAAGTTTTATTACTGTTTTAATCCCACTAATAACTGTCCTCGCTCAAAATGTCCTACTGCTTGAGGACTATGGCAGCAATGTGCCGCATAATTGCTGCCTGACATTAGATTTTTCTCAAAACTAAGGAAAGGCATTAGAGACCCTATGCAGTACTGATTCTATCAGTTAGAGGAAAAGCAAAAGAGCCAGATGTTAGCTGTCTCTCTTTATATGAGCATAACCTGCTTGATTCCACATTTCCATCTTTAGTTTCTGAGTGTCAGCAGCCTAGACATAAGGGAATAAAAGTGAATGAATGTTTCAGCACATTATGAAAGCACTTACAGAGAAAACAATTTACATCTTAATAGCTTTCTTTCATTACATTAACTTCTCCCTTGCTTTTCATCTTGGAGACTGCAGGAATGTTTACAAACACTGGCAAACATAAGAAAAAAACATAGAATCTTAGAGCTAGAGAAGGAGCTCTGGAGGTCATGAGCCCACCTCCCACTCCCACTGGAATTGCCCCTGGTCCCATCTTCCTTGGAGACTGCTGAGGCATTTACAGGCCAGAGCACTATGTCCAGAAGTCAACCTCTGCACAGCTGAGTCTTCAACTTGTTAGATCTTAGGTTAAACACAAAGGGCTGCCCTAGGACTCAATGTCTCGTCTTCTGGAGCTTTTCACAGCATAAACCTCCTCTCTGCCTTACAGGAGAGGCAGACATGTATCCGAAGACATCCTTCCAAGCTCTGAATAGTCATCTGGCTTACAAACCAAACATCCCAGCAACTTCCACTGCTCCTCAGGAGGAATGGTTCCCATTTCCCTCACTTTCCTGGAGGCCAAACGATGAGCAGTTTCATCTGCAATGTTTCTTTTACAATGTTTCATCCTTCCTCAGACAGAGGAGGCATTTCTAGTCCCACAGTTAGGACACTGTGTGACAGAATCTTAATTAGAAACACTTATAAACATGTGGGAAAGACAGGGTCAGGTGAATCAAGGTCAATTATCAATAGGTCTTGATGATGAGACTCAAAAGTACACACTAATGTGAGAAATATTCATGTTAAAATTGTTAAAATGAGAATTTTAATATTTATTTTACCTATTAAGTTTGACAGGAACATTTCAGGATCTTCTGACCCTATAGTTTCATGGAATTACCTCTAAGGTGGATTTACTATTGTGACAGTTGCATATATACCAAAAATAGTTTTTAAATTTGGTATTTGTAGATAAAATAGCTGGTTATCCACAAAATAGTCATACTCTTCCTTCCAAACTGTAGAATTATTTCTGAGAAGTGGCTGCTTAACCAGACACTGCATTACCTAAACTCTCTGCATCCTAATCTGGCCATGAGACTACTTCTCACCAACACAATGGGACCAAAAGGCATGTGTGTCATTCCCAGCTGAGTTTCGTTTTTAACTGTGGTAAAATATACATAACATAAAAACGCTAACCATCTCAACAACTTCTAAGCATGCAATTGAGTGGCATTGAGTATATTCAGAGTGTATGGTAACCATCACCACTATTTCCAGGATTTTTTCATCACCCCAAACAGAAACTCTGTCCTCATTAAACAGTAACTCCTCACTCTCCCCCTACCCCATTAATCCCTTTTCTACTTTTGCTCTCTATGAAATTGTCTCTTCTAGGTACCTCATATTAAGTGACATCATACAGCATTTGTCCTTGTGTATCTGGCTTCTTTCACTTGTAATTTTTTTAAGGTTCATCCATATTCTACCATGTATCAGAATTGTATTCCTTTTAATGGTTGAATAATATTCTATTATACGCATATACTACATTCTGTTTATCTTTTCATCTATTGATAGAGGCATGGGATGTTTCTAACTTTTGGCTATTGTGAATAATGCTGCAATAACATTTGGGCATAAATGTGTTTGAATCTCTGTTTTCAGTTCTTTTGGGACTATTTCAGGAGAATTGCTGAATCATATGCTAATTTTACATTTGTAACTTTATGAAACATCACCATACCTTTTCCACGATGGCTGTACCATTTTACTTTCCCACCAGCAAAGTATGAGGGTTCCAATTTCTCCACACCTTCGAAGACGCTCATGTTCCTTTTTTCTTTTTTCAGTAACAGTCATGTGAAGTAGTATCTCATTGTGATTTTGTTCGCATTTCTCAAATTATTAACAATGTGGAGCGTCATTTCATGTGCCTATTGGCCATTTATATATTTTCTTTGGAAAAACATCTACTCCAATCCTTTGCCCATTTTTGAATGGGGTTATTTTTCTTCTGCTGAGTTGTAGGAGTTCTTCACATATTCTGGAGATTGATCCTTTATCTGATACATGATTTGAAAATATTCCTTCCTCCAGCTTGGATTCTTATGAAGCAGGTATACCCTTCCCTCTTTTCTTACTCTTCTATTTGCTGAAGGAGGCAGGTACCACAGGGAAGAAACCTACCCATTGACCAGGAATACCACACACTCCACCATTGTGCCACTGGTAAATCAAGTTCTATGTTAATCCACTGAAATTACAGTTTATTTTTTCCACCAGCTAGCATTAGCCAACCTAACAGAGTCCTCTGCCCAAATGGTTATTGTCTTTCTGATAGCATGACCTAAGAAGTCATGATTTCCATCACACAGATTTCATCTTCAATAGTACTTCTTGTATTTGGTCTCAGGCCTTCTTTGAATAGACCTTCCTTTTTTCAATTATCAAAAACTAACAGCATTAGCATATTGTCTAGGCAGACATACCTACCTGTAGTTCTGAAATCCTTCAATTCCCTTTTTGAAAACGAGATATTTTCCACCCTAACGTCTATGTATCTCTGTTTCTTTGTAACTTCTTAAGAACGATGGCTCTAAGATCACATCTGTAGAAGTTTCAGCACCCGGTATTGAAAGCTATTTGGGTTGGTAATGTTGAACTCATTTAAAACGGGTGATGCTGTCTTAGGATCTAATCACTTTAGTTTCCCTTCTATCTTTCTCATGATTCACTGTGGTCTCATGTGAGGATGAGCTTAACTCCCTAAGCTATTTTTAGTGCTTTTAAATACTTACTCTAATTAAATAATTATATATGGAAAACTAACATATAATCATCCTCAAAAATAAACATAAAATAGATTGTCCTTAGAGAGATTAAGACTAAAAGGTCTCGCCAAGTAAGTTGTAGACTACACATTCAAACCCAGCTATTTCAATTGCCTTACCATGTTACCTCCTTTCGTTCTTATGCTAACTTTTCAAATTATTCACTAAATACTGGGTTTATATCTTCTTTTCTGGAATATAGCTTAAAAGGGGCTTTCAGTAGCTCTGTGACTTTTATAGGAGACATGCCCCACTGTGAGCCATTCCCCAGGCACTATTACAGACATACACTTTCTTCTGTTACACATGTCTCCTTACTATTTTTAATATGTTTTAATCCCATCTAGTCAAAAAGCTTATTATATGTCTTTCTTTTCTATTGAAAAAACTGTTTTTGGATGACTGATGGCTTTGGCATATCAGAGTACTTTAGACATTAAGAAGCCTGACTGAACACTGGTAAGAAGGCTCTCGAGAAGAGGAGGAACAACGCAAGGGCCAGTCTATCTCAATGAAATATTAAAGAAGAAAAAATGGAAAGTTCGATTTATTAACATATTGTTCTCCATATTTCAAAATCAAGGTCAGGCAACATGAATGAAGCAAAAATTAGATCATTGCTTAGAAGTTTTTAGGTCTCAAAAACTGGTCTGCTAAATCCAAGATTACAATTCTAGTGGTTTTCACTGTGCTCCAGAGTGAAAGGATCTATTCCAAGGACAAGGTGGATCCCATTATCGCAAGAGAAACTGCATAAGAACTAAATGAAAACTCAGTCAACAGATCAAATTTTATCCTTTTTGGTGCCCTGAAAATAATCCAGAACATAATGCCTTACACTTACCAGGTTTTCAATAAATATCATGGAGGTTAAGAAGGATACGAAGCACATCACTACTGATGAAGCAAAAACCTGGACAACACATTTGGCATAGGCCATTCTGTAAGACTGTGAGCAGTGCATTTACTTAAGAAAAGGATGATGAGTACTATACTGGATATACACTCACCATTCATATCATCAGTGACTATTTACTGAGCACCCATGGCATGCCCAGAACTGGGCGGGCGATTCAAGCATATACGAGACAGGGGGGCTCCTGTTCTCAGTTTGAGAAGATGAAAAAGTTCTGGGGATGTATGGTAGTAACAGTGACACAACAATGTGAAAACACTTAAAGTCACTGAATTGTATAATTAAAACTGGTTAAAATGGTAAATTTTATCATAATAAAAATTAAATACTTGTATAATATACTCTTACATATTTTAAACAAAACACATGAGAATCACCACCAGCATGGCTATAATTAAAAAGACAGATAATTCTATGTGAGTTTTATCTCACTAACGTTATTTTAAAAACTAAATTAGCAACTGAAAGGTAGTGATAGTGCAAGAATGAGTGACGTCATTTACCCAAATGTGATCTCTCCTTTTCCACTTTCCTCAGTCTTCCTTCTTTCACCCCAGATTCCTTTGAATGGATTTCCAAAGAGATGCCCTGGCAGCAAGTCAAAGGGGGCCAACCAGGAGTTCAGGAGAAAGGACAGACGAAGACAGTCAATATCATAATCCCTAAAATTTGCTCTCATTATTCTTCTCCAGTCTTTCCTCGACTCCACAGTATTTAAATCTGGCACCAAGTACAGAGTCCTTTGGTCTGAAATAGGCCAGAGACAGGAACACACGAGCAGCAGAGGAGCAGAAGTTGAGATGGAGACAGCTCGCCAAACCAGGTGAGAGATAAGACTGAGTGTACTGCTGGAAGGTACAGCAGGGTCCAGATAAATGTTTTGGTTCCTTAAAGGTCTTCTATTCTCTGCTGCGATCCAGGCCAGACAGTGTCCAAGTGGGGTCTCTCTAAGCAAGTAGAAATATCCCTAGAGGATGCTTTCAGTTGTGTCCATTTGGTCTTTTGCAGCTGCTCATGACTTTCATCTCTGTGATCCAGAATGCAGTGCCATGATATTGAAGCTCCCTTCTCCCACGTCTCCCCATACTTTCCCAGTTTGCTCCTAATGTCCTTGTCTCTTGCTTCCTTAGCACTCCTGAACCTCTGCTTGAATTCCTTTCTCTAGAGTGAGCATGTTTGCATCTCTCATAGACACAGAAAAAGTGATTATCCTTCTGTTTCTCTCAGGATATTAGTCCTTTCTCTGCCTTTTCTATAAGTTTCCTTTCTCTAGTTTTTATGTGCAGGTTCCTTCCTGATTGCTGCTCACTGTTAATAAAAAAAAAAAACAGGTACCTGGTAAAGAAGAGTGGAGAGGGTCAGGGCCAGAGCCAGACCTGGGGCCAGAGAGAGGTGGAGCCTCCAGCCCACAGGCAAGGTCAGAGATGACAGAATAGGCCATAAGCATGGTCTCCCCTGCAGCACTTAACTTTCCCATGGCTTCCCTAGTGCTTTTGAGATTCTCAAGAGTTATCCCTGCAGGTGCATCACCGTCTGGCTGGCCTGTATCTCATTACTCTAATTGAAGTTAGATGTGTCTTTTAGGACTATGGCACTTACTTGGGAAAAAAACATAAAAAAAGTCTATAGAAGCATATATTGACCGTCTTTCTATAGAATTCACAATATTTGGCTAGTATCCTTCAAAGGTGTTGGTTTAAAATGTTGTGTTTTGTTTGTTTTAATGGTTTTCTTGAAGATGAAGTTGTTTTTCTGTTGTTTTATATGGGCTTGGGTATATGAAAGTAAAATAAAAGTGATCTTTTTTTTTTTCTCTCTTTAACCAGAAAAATTCAATCAAATCTTTAATTCATGTACCAAGGAGTTACTGTTTACCAAGGAAGATACCAAAATAGTAGTAATAATAATAGCTACTATTTGTTGAGAGTCCATTATCTGTCAAGTGTTTTCCATCCATTATCTCACTTAAATTTTACCAACCCTGCAGAGAAGACATACTCTCTATTTTATTAATGAAGAAACGAACTTCACTGTGAGGACAGAAAATAACATGTATACAGCCTTGCACAGACTACATTCTCTCTCTCTACAGTTCTTTATTTCTCTTTCCCACCTCAACAGAATGCCACCAATTTGAGATTAAGAAGCGGATATCTGTAAGCTTCGCACATGTGAAGAAACATCAAAGGGCAAATTCTCTCTAGAATCTGACCAAAGTTAACAATATCCTAACTAGTATTTCTATGATGCTTAACTGTGTTAGGTACTGTCTCAAATGCTTTGCACATATCAACTTGTTTAACTTCATCACAACCCTATAAGATAGGTGAGTGGGTGTATTATTATTACTCCTATTACATGGCTGAGGAAACTGAGGCACAGAGACATTAAGTAACCAGCTCATGCTGTGCAGGTGGTATGTAGCACAGCCAGGATTAGAACTGAGGCAGCCTGGTTCCAGATCCTTATTATCAACCCCACAGTAATACTGCCTGCTGAATTCTTTCCCTAATACTAAACTCAGGTGGAATTATTAATTTAACATTAAGATGCCCAACTAACTCATTCGGTAGAGCAAAAGACTCTTAATTAACTTAACTTTACACTATTATTTCATGATATCCACATAATAACGTTTTTGCATGAATATAAGAAAAATTTTCAAATGTTAAATATTTTTATTGGAGATGTATCACACTCTTCCAACCTGGATGATTATACTTTTTTTTTTTTTTTTAAGAATACTTCTATAACTAGGATTTCTAAGACTTTCTAAAAAACACATTTTATAAAACAAAAATTTCTGTGATAGAATAGTTTTGTGATATTTCCTTAAAGAAGACAGAAAGACAAAGTCTGGACCTAGAATGCTGTCAGAAAATAACTATAAATGTGTGATTCAAGTATGTCAGGGTCTTACATACATACCCATGTAAGATGATCGTGCAACTGCAACTAAGAAAACAGAGTCATAGTTAAATTTAACCTGATAGAATTTTGGATCTCTACCTTTTTTTTCATTTTATGGAATAAAAAGTTCAAATGGTATGCTCTCTCAAAGAACATGACACATAAATAACTCAACAAGATAGGAGACTGGCCACAGCCTGCAGGCAAACATCCTCAAAAAGCACAACTGAAGCTTATATTAACACTTTGATGTAGCATTCCAAACTGTATAAAAAATCAGCACATTGTACCCCATAAATGCATTAATGTACACAGTTATGATTTAATAACAAAAAAAGAAAGAAGTACAACTGACATACAATTTAAGGTGGAGATCACCTTGAAGTCATTCTCCCAATTCCTCCCTCTCTGGTCAATATACATTATGGTTTTCTGCTAGAACCTAGGCCTAATTGCATACTTGAATTTATCAATGGAAATTTATATATAAGGAATTCATTGTATAGCCTACTTGTTAATAGGGTGTTTTGTTAATCATATCGTTCCTGGGGAGTTTCAAAAGTCTCATAATACACAATTCATTTACCTGCCTGGTACCCAGATTAGTTAAGTATGATTACAGCTACTTTATAAGCAGAAAAAAAAGTAAATGGGTTTTCTTTATTTTTCTTTTTTTGGCCAGATCAGAAATGAAATTATGTACTTTGTGGCAATATAAACTGAAAGAGAAACTTGCCTTGAATCTTATGGTTCCACTAATGCATAAAATGAGTTAAATAAAGGATTTTCCAGTTACTCAATTTTGTCTTGTCCTTACTTGCAGCATTAAAAAATAAGCCTGCAGTGTGTTCTTGTCCAACAAAGAGGACACATCCTAAGAGGTAAGTTGAGATGCTATTGTTTCCAAGTTTCAGCCCAAGTCTATCTTTATACAAGTTTTAGCTTAACAGAAAAGAATTCTCAAAACATCTTTGAAAGAAAAGAAAAGTCAGCTTGGGATATACTTTATATACTGGTATTAAATAAAATTTAGTAACAGTATCTTAATGAGTAACTTTATGTTAATTCAAGCAATGCCCATTCTACATTTAATTAAAGTTCAATTTTTTGAGAGCATTTGTCCTTATATATTTCCATAATTCATTAACTTGAGAAAAGTTTGAGTAAAGCTACAAATTAAACTTACTCTTCATTTCCATAAGAATTTGCTTTAGTCAAACCTTCACGGAGACATGTTTAAATATTCTTGGTAGCAAGTAAGAGTGATTTGTTAATGCAAATTAGTAATATTAAGGTAGTAAGAAATGAGTTCAACTACCTAGTGAAAACAAGTTTTATTTAAACATATGCATTTCTTGGATGTCAATATTTTACACAGAATTATTTGTACATTCACGCTAAGTAAAAGAAGCCAGATACAATAACCACATATTTTTTGATTCTATGTATATAAAATATCCAGAACAGGCAAATCTATAGGAAAAGTAAATTAGTGGTTGCCAGGAACTGGGGAAAGGAACAAATGGAGAGTGATTGCTAAGAGGGAATTGGGGAGGTTCTTTTGAGGTGATGAAAATGTTCTGGAATTGGAGAGTGAAAGCAGAAAATCTTGCAAAATACTAAAAATAATCGAATCATGCACTTTAAAATTTGTAAGATTTGTGATCTACAAAGTATAACTTAATAAAAAATTATACATTAAATAAATAAAATTTCACTAAATAGAAGTGAAATATTTTCTAGAACTCCCTGGAGAAACTTAAATATAAGTCCTTAAAAATCAGCCATTCTGTATCACCACACCTCTAGGCAATGAGAGTAAAACAGAGCATTTAGGAGACACGGTTCAGAAAACTGAAGTGCGATGTTGGGGCCATCAAAGAAATTGAGCCAAGACAGTCAGAAAGTTGCACTGGACTCTTATGTAATGAAAACTTAGCATGATTATTTTGGCAGCACTGGCCATGACCACTGAATGAATTTAAGAATTGGTAGGGTTTCCATCTAAAACTATTCAGAACTATACTAGAACCAATTTCTTGGGGGTTCATTAAAGCTATCCCACCTAAGCTGGCCTAAGCGAGGCATTTTGTGAAGGCAGTGTTATCACAACCCAGCTTAGAGCTAAGCCCCTGCCAACCTACAGACAATAGGTAATACAACAGCTTGAAAATAATTAAAATTAGTACAATTGAATAAATAATCCTCAATAATGGAGGAAATAAAACAAATTTCAAAATTAGAGAACACCAAACATTTTGGCAGATACATTAATAAGAGTTACTATAAGCCAGGGGTGTCCAACCTGCAGTGTGTGTGTGGGGGGGGGTTTACATGCTGATTTTGCGAGGACTTTTTTTGGTTATCTGTGGTGTCAGAAATTGTAGAAAGTAAGCACCGACCTTTTCTTTGTTAATACACTTTCTTTAGGGTTTGTGTATTTACTGTGAGACCCAGGACAACTCTTAATCTTCCAATGTGTTGCAGAAAAGAAAAAAAGTTGGATAGCCCTAAACAGTAATACAGAGTAACAGAGAAATAAAAATGGGTTTGTTGTAGATGGCTTCTACAACATTCTAAGGAATGTCCCATCTATGTCAGTACTTAAGAATTCTTATTAAAAAAGGATGCTGAATTTTGTCAATGCCTTTCTACATCTATTGTGAGGATAATATGGTCTTCATTTTTATTTCTGTTTATGTGGTGAGTTACATGTAGGGATTTGCATATGTCAAACCAGCTGTGCATTGATAGGAAGCAGCCCATTTGGTCACAATAAATTGTTTTTTTTTTCTGATGAATAGCTGAATTGTTTGCTAAGATTTTATCGAGCATTTCTGTATTCACTAGGATATTGGTCTGTAATTTTCTTTTTCTTTTTTTTTTTTTTTTTTGCTGGGTATTTTATTATTTTTGGTATCAGGGTTATATTTACTTTGTAGAAGAAGCTAAGGAGGGTTCCTGCTTTCTCACTGTTTCGGAATAGGTTCTATTTTTTTTTTTTTTTAATTAATTGTTTGAGACAGAGTCTCAGTTTATCACCCTCACAGAGTGCCATGGTGTCGTAGCTCACAGCAACCTCAAATTCTTGGGCTCAAGTGATTTTCTTGCCTCAGCTTCCCAAGTAGCTGGAACTACAGGCACCCACCACAACACCCAGCTATTTTTAGAGATGAGGTCTCACTCTTGCTCAGGCTGGTCTGGAACCCATGAGCTCAGGCAATCCACCAACCTTGGCTTCCCAGAGTGTTAGCATTACAGTAGATTCTATTCTTCTTTGAAAGCTTTGTAGAATTCTGATGTGAAACTGTCTGGTCTGGGACTTTGTTGTTGTTGTTGTTGTTGTAAGCTTTTTTATTGTTATTCAATTTTAGTGCTTGATATTGGTCTGTTCAAGAATTCTATTTTTTCCTGGTTGAGTCTATGGAGTTACTGTGATTCTAGGAATTTGTCCACCTCCTCCATGTTTTCAAATTTCTTGGCATAGAGATTTTTGTAGTATTCAGTGATGATATTTTATATTCCTGTTTTATCTGTGGTTATTTCTCATTTTTCTTTACTGATTGCTCTTATTAGAGATCTTACTTTTCTATTTTTGGTTAATCTGGCCAATGTCTCATCAATTCAAAGAACCAACTTTTGGCTTCATTAATCTCTTAAATATAGCATATTGAATGGTGAAAAACTGAAAGCATTCCTGCTTAGAACTAGAAGCAGATAAGGATGTCCTTTATCACCACTGTTTTTCAAGATAAGGCTGGAAGATCTAGCCAATTTAATCAGACAAGAGAAGGATATCAACGATATCTAAATGAGGACAGAGGAGGTCAAACTATCTCTCCTTGCTGATGATATGATCTTATACCTAGAAAACTCCAAGGACTCAAACTCAAGACTCCTAAATTAATTTAAAAAAAAAATACAGCAATATCTCTGGATATAAAATCAATGTACACAAACCACTAGCCCTCATATATGCTAAAAACAAAGCTGAGAACAAAATCAAAGATACAATATGCTTCACAATAGCATCAAAATAAATGAAATACCTTGGAATATATTTAACAAAGAATGTGAAAGATCTCTATAGAGAGAACTACAAAACACTGAATAAAGATATTGAGGAGGATGTTAACAGATGAGAAAACATATGTTCACGGCTTGAAAGAATCAACATTGTTAAATGTCTATACTACGCGAAGAAATTTAAAGATTTAATGTAATCCCCATTAAATTCCAGTGTCATGCTTTGAAGATGTTTAAAAAATAGTTCTACATTTTGCATGGAACCAGAAAGAAAAAAAAAAAATAGCCAACACAATTCTATGAAATAAGAGCAAATCTGGAGGCATTGTGTTACCAGACTTCAGGACACACTACAAGCCTATAAGGATCAAAACAGTATGGTATTGGCATAAAAATAGTGACACAGATCTATGAAACAGAAGAGAATCTATAGATAAAACCAACCTCATATTGCATCTGATCTTTGACAAGGTGAACATACATTAGGAAAATAATCTTATTCAATAAATGGTGCTGGGAGAACTGGTTAGCCACAAAAAAAGACTGAAATCGAACTCATACCTCTCAGCACATACAAAAATTAACTCGCAGGGAGGAGCCAAGATGGCGGTCTGTAGCCAGCTTTCTGCAGACGCTCC
>CAUYON010083925.1:0-47131 GCA_963573935.1 Arctocebus calabarensis | reverse complement strand
TACCAAAAAAAAGGTAGTGCACTCCTTGTGACTCTAATTCTTGAGCTTTCGAGGGTTCTGAGAGATGCACTTTTTAATTTCTTGGCTTTTCATATCTTTAAGCTCCTCAGTAACATCTTTGTCATACATAGTTACTGATGGACTACTAGCTTTCCTGCTTCTAAAATGTTTTAAAAAATTCTTGTTTTCTGGGAAGCGCTTATGGCTCAAGGAGTAGGGTGCTGGCCCCATATACCAGAGTGGTGGGTTCAAACCTGGCCCTGGCCAAAAACTGCAAAAATGAAAAATAAATAAATAAAAATAAAAATTGCTTGTTTTCAGAGATTTACCTTTTCATTTTCATTGCCTTCATAGATTAGTGTCTTATTAATTCCTTCATCGTGACTATTGGAGTTGGTGGTAAAGGCATGTATTCACTCTGCAGTATTTCACTATAGATTCCACAAAAACTTTAAAGACTTCAATCTTTAGTAAAAATAGAGAACTTTGCAGGGTCTACAGTGAAATAGATTAGAGACAGTATTCAAGTACTTCATGTTGTGAGAATGATAGATAGGATTCATCCTGCTGAGATCAAGAATGTTTCCATTAAATCTTTTAGTTTCAATGTTGAACTTTACAAGCAAAGTCTTTCTTTGATAATGGAAAACTATATATCATACTTGATCAAAATACTCTGACTTTTCTTAGAATGGCGATTGAGAATATTCTTTTAAAGCTTTTGGCTTAAAATGCTGCCAGAGGGAAGGAAAGAAAGTGTATACCCAGGGTAGTATTAAATTTGGATGAGATTTTCTAGCTCTGATCTTAAATTTTCACTCTACATTTATGCTCTGTTATTTTGTGCATTCTACATTTTCTGTATTTTTGGTTTGTTTACCATTAAAAAGTTTGTGGACATTGGCACTGAAATAAACTATTATAGAACTCCACAAATAATAGCATCATTCTGTATTAGCAATTACAAGAACTTTTCAGTCATCTAACAAAGTTTACTGACTTGTGTGAGGTACACTATGAAAGTTTTGAAATATACAAAAATTAAAAAACAAAAATCATTCTAATTATTATATTTTGTCAAAATCAAAATGACATTCTATGCACATTGCATTCATGTAAACTATTTTTGAAAACACTCATTCCATTCATTATCTTCAAGTGCAGTAAGTTTATTTTGGTAGGTGTGAACAGCTTCTTCAGAGCTGGAAAACCTTCTTTTCCACATGTGATATTTGACTTTAGGGGCCAGGGCAGGACTAGAGAGTGGAAGTGTTAAACCTCTGGGGCTCTAGGTACTGGGTGATGATGTTGGCTGTGGGTGAACACACATTGTCACGGTGTAAGATGGTCCCTAGTGTTGTCACCTGTGGGGGTGGACACATTGTCACGGTGTAAGATGGTCCCCTGGTGATGTCAGCTGTGTGGGTGGACACATTGTCATGGTGTAAGATGGTCCCCCGATGATGTTGGCTGTGAGGATGGACACATTGTCGTGGTATAAGATGGTCCCCTGGCAATGTTGGCTGTTGGGACACACATTGTCATAGGTGTAAGATGGTCCCCTGGTGATGCTGGCTGTTGGGACACACATTGTCATGGTGTAAGATCATCCTCTGCAGTCCTGTTTTTGTCTGCAGTTCTTGAAGCTTCTGGGAAACTTCTATTGACTAAATTCTGTGTCCTACTGAGCAGTGAAAGTCCCTGGTTCCTCCAGAGGAGCAGGGCCACATGAGTGCTGTCGGAGAACTAAGTTGCTATGTTTTCCTTCCCACACTTTGGGCTCTTCCACTATTGGTGGGTTTTCATCAAGGAAAAAAAAAAAAACCACACCGTTGACTAACACTTATTCTCTGTATCAAAATGGCAAATCCAGGTTTCATTGCAAGCAACAACATCAGAAACGCGTCTAGACTTACCTCCGTCTCCTCTGAACCGCATCTTTTCACACCACTTAACACAGATGCGCTTTTGCTCACCTGTCAAAGTGCGAGGCACCATTGGGATGAAACTTCCCTCACACCAAGATAATCAGGCAGGAGTTTGGACACTGACAGCGGTCCAATCCGTGGTGCTGCTTCAATGTCCTTAAAAGTCCCTTTATTGTTTCCGGAGACATTTTTCCACAGCAGTGATGTGTCTTCACAGCAGTTGTCGGCTGCTCATTCCTTCCCTTTCAGCGGAATTCGGCCTGTTCTAACTTCTTAAAACCACTGAAAAATCAGTGCACAAAGAGTCAGGTCCCCAAAAGCCCATTGCGAGTGTTCAAGGCTTTGAGACCCATTTAACCTACTTTTATTTTTATTTGTTTATGTTTATTTCCAATTTTTATGAGGGTCCATAAATTAGTTTACATTGTTTGCATTTGTAAGGTAAAGTCTAAGTTGCAATTGTGTCCCTTACCCAGGAGGTGTTTTGTGTCCCTGCACACAGTTCCTGCTGGGAAGGGACGTGTCCACCGGTCTCCTCTCCTCTTCTTGGATTTAATGGCAGTTTTCTCTTACCCACGTCTAACATCATAGAAAATTATAGAACTAAAGTGTTGCTTCTCAGCTCCGAAGTCGACTTATATGGAGTGCAGCAGGGATGGAAACAAACAAAACCCTCCCAGCGGTCCCCAGAAGTGGAACTGAGCCTTGCACGGGGAGTCAGAGAGGACCCCGCCCACTGGGTTTCTCAGAAGCAAAGCAACGGATCATAACATGGTCTGTCTCATAACTTTCATAGTGACTTTTGTATTTGATGATTGTTTATTAAAGACTTCACATTCCATTTTTGCCCTCCTAATGAATCATTTTTATTTGTTAAGTATGTGCTTTTATGATAATTTTAACAATGGATTTCTTTGGAAGTAAGATGTACTTTACAGTATGTGCCATCCCAATTAAAAAAAAATTATCAAAGAAAGAAGAGAAACACTATTAAATATTTATATTAGTGGAGTAAAATACTTCAATATTTGGTAAGTATTAAATTGTAAAAATTACCCTAAAGCAGTGGTTCTCAACCTTCCCAATGCCGTGGCCCTTTAATATAGTTCCTATGGGTCACCACTCACAGGTTGAGACCACTGCTCTAGAACCATTGAAATGTGATAACTTAAGTGTATATTAACTACCTCTATATGTATGGTAAATTCTGGTATCAAACAATAAGAATAGTATAATTGTATGCTCCCTAATAAGAAAATGGATGGGCGATGGGAGGGTAATCGGTGGGATCACATCTATGGTACACAAAGATACATGCAAAACTTACTAAATGCAGAATATAAATGTCTTAACACAATAACTAAGAAAATGCCGTGACGGCTATGTTAATGTTAACCATTTGATGAAAATATTTCAAATTGTGTATAATTTGCTAGCACATTTTACCCCATGATTGTATTAATGTGCACAGCTATGATTTAATAAAAAAAATAAAATTTTGAATGAGGTATAAAAAAACCAAATGTTTTGAAGGCAGCTGTGAAGCAGTCCTTGTATAATCTTGTAGATTTCCCCTTCTTTTTTTAGGATTTTATTCTTTATCTGATTTCACAGCACTTTTATTTTAGTGACTCATCTGTATTAAGTTTTCTGAAGAATTGAATTTAGTTTTTATAAAACATCTAAATTTAGTACTTTAGTTCTTTAGTTTGTGTTATAATGATAGTAACATGTTAAAGTGTCATAAACTTGTTTGGGTAGAAATGTAACTTACTTTTGGAAATTGGTGAAAACAGAGGAGACCTAATGGATGTAACTTGGCAGCTTTGAGTATTCAGTGTGCAGTGGTTATTAATTCCTGTACTTTATTGAGGGAATCAAGAGCACTGGCTAATCCGATGGGTCAGCTGCACAGAGATTGAGAGTTATATTGCGATAGTGGAACTCTGAGTATCTACTGAGATTGAGACAGGAGTGATGGAACTTGTTAATTGTTTCCACAGAAGTAGGGGTGATTTCTTTCATTGATATGGAAAGCTTGCATGGATTCAAGTACTTTTAAGTCAGTACTTTTTGTGCCAGACATTTGGCAGGCACCATCTCTTTTTTATTTTCAAATTTATTTATTTTTTAAAATAAAAAGTCAAAACTTTTACTACATTTATTTATTACTCATTTTTAAATTTATATACAGATTGTACATATCATGTGCAATGTGATGTTTTGAAGTACAGGTATGTGGAACAGTTACATCTACCTAAGTAACAAATTATCTCACATAGTTCTTATTTTTGTGGTGAAAACAAGTGACATTCACTCTGTTAGCTCTTTTCAAGAATACAATATAAATCTCTTGAACTTATTTTTCTAACTTTAAATATCTTCTCTTCTCCTCAACTACTCCATTGTCTAGTTTAATTGCTGTTTCACTCTCTCCTCATATGTGATCAACTGGGAGGATTAAATGAGATAATGCTTGTGGAATAATGTACGTTCAGTGTGTGGAATCCTGCCTTGTACTGAGTAAACACTATCCACATTTGCTGTGTTATCAATGATATTACTGCTGCTTCAGACTTTCACCAACTCTATACCCGAAGAAGTTCTGTTTCTGAGGCCATGCTTGGCAGACGTCAGCCTTGACAGGGAAAAGAGTGTGGCTGTAAGGTCAGACAGATTTGGTTGTAAATCCACACTTTGTCTCTTACAGCTATGTGCTCCTGGATGAGTTATTCTAATTCTCTTCAGGTTTTATTCCATGAGATTGATATTATCAAAATTACCACCCAGTATTTTAAGGAATACAAAATACTTAACAAGTGGTGGGGAACATAAGACAGTCAGTGGTGCCGCCTGCCTTTCTCCCTACCCCGTGCCCCTCTCCATCACGCCCTGCCTTTCCCTTTGTGACTGCACCATCTTTGTTCCTCGCATCTTATTTTGTTTTCACCAGTAGAGGTCTGTATGCTTTCTTGGCATTGTATTTATATGATAACTTCTTCACAGACACATAAATACTGTTATATCGTAACATCATAGTTCCAGATTTATATTTGGTATTAAATTTTATTATAAATTTTGGGTTTTTATATTGACAGAATAAACATTAATAGCTATCTCTGTGCTTTCTGGTCTTCACAGATGCAGAGTTGGAGCACAACTTCAGTTATTCATTTCTGCTTTGATGGTTCCATGCCTTTTTTATGATTTTGGAAATCATTTAGGACAGCTTCCTCGCCTGACCCCATGTGAGATTTCTTTGTTATTGTACCACCAGCAACCTTAAAATGAGTAACATGGTTTATAGAGGATTAAACATCATACTAACTACAACAGCCACCCATATCATAACTCATCTGAGGAATTACTGATAACAAGACATTCTCCTGGCAAGCCTGGAAATCTCTTATGACTCGGAAGGCCTGCCACTAAGTAATTCAGTAATCCTGGAGGAGCAAAGTTCAGTCCTGTAGTAGTAAGGCTAATGTTAAACATAAAGCATTTTATGGCAGTTCCTCAAAGGATTGGTGGAGAAAAATTACATGTAGTATTTTTAGAGATTATTTCCCTTACCATCCTTAAAGATCATTTCTTTGAGTACATACTCTCTTGGCACCTATGAGATCATTTCCCTGAGCACACAGCCCTTGCATGTCTTTGCTTAGTAATCCTTCCACACAGTATGTATCTTCTCAATAAAAAGACTTTGTGAGAAGTTATCAGTGCTGTCCTGCACCTATGGTTAGCCTCACCTCTTGCAACATGTACTGTCAATCTGTGTTTTGCATGACCATTTATGCAGTTGTGACAATGATTTAGCCTACTTTTTACTATGTAAAAGTGTCTGGAATTCTAAAGACCAACCAAATAGATTACTTTTAATCTTTCCTTTAATAAGCTTTCTATATAAAAGAAAACAAGGGAGAGGTAGTTAGGAAAAATTAGGTGCAATTGATTAAAACTTGTTTTGGTATCATTCATTAGTATCCTTAAAGTGGATGTGTCTACATGTTCTGTTCCCCGGAAATAAAGAGCCTTCTTGGTATACATATCATGTGAGGCTGGTTATACCAAACACCCAAAGTACCCTTCATCTTTGACTTCGTGTTTTCAAGGTTACTTTATTCTTTCTTTATAGCATGCACTGTATAGTTTTATAATACATGCAAGGGTATATCCTGGTTTAGTCTTTCCTGAAGATTATATAATTCCATATAATTCCTTGTTAATACAAGGAATACAAAATTTAAAATTTAAAGTTAGGTACAAATGTGAACATTTATATAGAATAAGAGAAAACACAACCTACCAATTTTATGAAGCTTATGTAATTCATAAATATTAAAATCTAAAAATGTAACTTACTATATTTACCAATTAACTACCCCCACAAAGTTCTGTAATGTTCTTCTCTCTATGATCTCATTAGAAGACAATAAATTTCTACGATTCTGTATAAAGATTATGGAAAGATAATTTAATTTTTTCCCTTTTCAATTTCCTTGCTTAATTGAAAACTACTTTTTATTAATTGTTGAGATGCATTTACTATTAGTAGTACTATTCTTTTTTTATGCCCTACAAATGTAGAAATTCTGATAAATTAAATTTTGAGCGATTCCTGAAATGTTATGATTTTATAATTATATATGCAGCATCATCAAGACTATTCATAAAAGAATAGAACTTCAGTTTTGATTATGTCAACGGAAAATGAAGCCTCTCCTTATAATTTTACATGTCTAATAATTAGAAGAATTTTCCACAGACGGGATCCTTGCTCTGTATATTTTAAATTTTCTTTGCTGTCTATGAATATTTTGGGCTGGGAATCCCAGAGCATATTCATATCAGATTACAATGTCTGGATCTATCCATTCATTTTAGTGATGACTATTGAGTATGTACAAAACACTGTGAAACATTAAGTATATTAGACTCACATATGTAGATCTCCAACTCAACTTTCTTTTACCCAGATTCTACAATTTTTTTTTTTTTTTTTAGAGACAGAGTCTTACTTTATTGCCCTCAGCAGAGTGCTGTGGCGTCACAGCTCACAGCAACCTCCACCTCCTGGGCTTAGGCGATTCTTTTGCCTCAGCCTCTCGAGCAGCTGGGACTACAGGCGTCCGCCACAATGCCCAGCTAATTTACTCAGATTCTAAAAGGCCAGGGTTATCCCATTGTTATTTGACCCTAGACGATTTGTGATGAAGTCAGGGAGGAAAGAGTAGCCTAAACTCCCATTAACATATCTCACTTTTGAAAGTTTTAGCAAAGCCAGGGATTCCATGACCACACTGTCTGGGAACCTCCCAGGGCACACTGCTTGGGCCTCGTCCAAGTGAGGTAACCTGGGCTGAAGCTTCATCACCTTCACAGTAAATCTCCCTCTGATTACAGGAACTTTTGAGTTGGCCTAAAGGAACTTGCCTTCTCCAAACTCAGATATGTCACCTTTGATTTTGAGTCTGGTTGTGTTTTCCTATTTAGCTTTTTCTTAAAAGGTAACAGCAGCTCCAAAGGCATTGAAGTTAACCTAAGAACCATTCCCTGCTTCTTAGAGCATCAATTCAGTGTGGCTTGTTAAAAAATGGATGGCTGGAGGCATCACAGACGACAAGGAGGCGAGTGTCACAAAGCCCACAATTCCCAGCAGACAGGCACTGGCCGTCTTACAAGGCTTTTGTGACAACCTAACAATAACTAGGTTCTCTAGTATAGAGATGTGGAAGTACAGACTCCAGTGCCAGGTTATTAATTTAGAGTAAAATAATACTCTACACAGACCCAAACACTCCTGTTAGTGTGAGACGATTTCTCTTCCTCTAGATTAGCTGGAATGGCAAGTCCGAGTATGAACAGAAAGTTTCCTGGTGAATGTGGGATGAGAACAGAGGGTGTGTGATGTTTAGCTGCTTCTTTGTGGAAACATTTCAAATCATTCTTCCCCATCCAGACAAGGCTTGCTTTTCCTCATCCTTTGTTTGAAACTGTGTTCACATGTGTCACGTTTATCCTTTCTGACTGGCAATCTTGGTTCTCATGTATTAACACATTGTTAGGACTACAGTCCAATACGGCACCAAACTAGGAGCTATTTATAATCTTTATAGTAACATAGCACACAGCCTTTATATATACATTTAACATTTTTAAATGTTTATCAAGGTAATATTCACCTATGGTTGACAAGTCAGGGGGCTAAAACAAAAAGTAGCCCACTACCCTATCACTCCCATTCCTAGGTCCTTCCTTACAGGTACTTGGACATCTGCAAATAATGCATACAGTAGAATTTCTTGATTATCAATTTTAGATTGTCAATAGATTGTCAATATCTGTTAGTAAGTTCATATTAAGATAGGTGAGGATTTAGTCTACGTATAGCTACCCATCTTCCTTCCTCCCCATATGGAAATCAGATCACTTTGTTCCTAAATTGTAGACAGAACCTTCATAGTTGTCCAAAACCCCCACATTGGCCACCTCCTTAAGTTGATCTCATTTTTGTAGAACAGACGTGCACCACGTGTACATATCAAGTCAGTAGACCTAGTTCCTTATGTTGACCACCTATATATGTCAACCAGTTTGTTACAGTCCCTTGGGTGGTTAATTTACAGAGGTTATAATGTATTTGAAATATTAGATATTTATACTCCTTTACTTTTTGTTTTACTAATTACAAACAATAATTTAAATTCCCTAGTTTATCAGATGTAGATATTAGTATCTCTTTCTCTTCCTTTCAGCACTTTCCTCTTCCACCTCTCATTATTTGTATTTTAACCTTTACAGTATAAGACTGGTGATAATTAGATATTACATGGGAGGAGGAATTCATTGAGCCCATGACTAGGAGTTGCTTTCTATGAGTTGATTGTAAGAAAAATAATTGGACCATAAAAAGTTTTGTGGGTAGTAATCATGGTCTTTCAAAACCTGTACCTGTCTTTGCTTAAAAAACTTCAGGCAAAAAGTGCCAGAATATACAAGATGGAATGTGTTTCAAAGCCTCTTTGCATGTACACTAAGACCGTGAGACCTAAACACAGACACTCAGGCCCATCAGGTTGATAAGGTAACCAGTTCAATACTTGGTAAACAGCTTGACGATTTTATCATCTTAAATCCTCTCCTAGAAGTCCTTAGCAAACCCTGTCCCACTGCATTCAGTGTGTACGCAAATGTGTTCACCCCCACATTGAAGCCGCATGAGCACTCAGCTCAGGAGCTGAACCCTGTCCCAAGGCCTTCTGCGTGTACACACACATGTTCACACCCACAATGAAGCTGCATGAGCAGTCAGCTCAGGGACGGCTTGTTCTTTTAATCTTATAAATTAGAAAGTGAACAACAACACTTACAGTTATATAATCATATTACTCTGAGAAGAGTTCTTCTTTTTCATTTCCGGTGCGCTATTTTGTTTTCCAATTGCCCTCTTTTTTGCATCACTATTTGCCATCACTACATAATCTTTCCTTCCCCTTCTCCCGCTTCCTATAGTGTAGCTCCACTTAACAGGGCATGGTAACTACAAGAGTGAAATCTGTCTTCTGGATAAATCGTGGGACCCCTAAATTCAACATGTTGAAAGCTTAATTCATCATCTCAAATCTGCCCTTGCTCCTCCTGTGCTCCCTAAAGACACCCAGCCCCAGGTCCCAAACCCAGCAGTTCCTTAGCCGGCTTCCTCCTCTTCTCCACGTCCTATCTGAGGTCTTGGTGGGTTCTGCCCCATAGGGCCCTTTCCTGTGTCTTCTCTGCCCACCTTCAAGCCGTTCTCCATTCCCAGTCAGAGTAATTCATCTATTCAGATCTTACAAAATATTATACATTTTCTCCTTTTATGAGCCTTATTGTTCTGGGCATGACAATGCCCCAAATCCCTGATGTGAAAGTCAAGGCCTTTCATTACTTAGGTTCTGCTTATCTTATCAGCCTAATATCTTAATCCTTCTCCTCTCACATGCTTTATTCCACTTGGCACTATCTTGAGCTGGTGACGTCCCCCTTCCTCTTTTGCTTTTAGGTTTTTGCAGATTCTGTCCCTTTCATCAGAACATCCTTTGATCACTCTCTCCTCCTGGTGAGCTCGGGTGCCCTGCTCAATTCAGATGGTAATTTTTTGACTATATTCTTTTAGTGGGATTAAGGGCCAACTTGGTTTTTTTCAAAGGTAACATCTTAACTGCTTCTCAGAACATATAAAATGTGTTGAAATTATCTCTTTAACTGTTTTACCCGCCAGACTGCGCATTCTTTATGGAGATTTTACCTTCTTAACTGTGTGTCCCTAATGACCAGTGTAGATGGCAGCATTGCCTGGGATCTGTTAAGCAGATGAATGAAGACATCCAAGATTTTTTTCATAGATTCCTTGATCTTCTCAAAGTATTTTAAGTAGAGAAGAGACTATCGTATGAGAAGATATAATTTGACGCTAAAAGGAATGGATAAATTAGATGACAGCTACAAGTTGCTGTTAAGGTTCTGAGAGCAGCAAATTTACTACCTTTTTAAATTCTAAAGCAGACACATTGCCATGGCATGTGCACAGCCCTCTACAAGTTACCCGGCTTTGCTAGGCTTGTAGAAATTGCCACATGGCTCGGAAAGCTGCTATTCTATAGACTTTAATTCTCCAACTGCATCAATGTCAGCACAGCAATTTTTCCTTGTGTTTTGGAGAATATAAATAATGACCTTTGTGGTTATTCTGAGACACATTGGACCATGACAAATTTGTTCCAACTATTTAAATTTAAGTTCCACAGCTTAATTTAGTTCATTTTTTTCTCCCTAAAAACTATTTGAAATCTTACTCTGCAACAAATTCACTTAAAAGAAACTTTCCAAATAGGAAATTTGTTGCCCAGTCTCTAACCTCCACGTACGGTTAGTTGGCCTTCTCTCTGGCAAGATTTCCAATTCTCTCTAGGCCCTACGACATGGAGATGGCTGGGAAATCTGTGCTGTTCTTAGAAGGCTGTGCTCAGGGCTGACTTTTTGACTTGTCCAACTCTTCCATAGTATCATATACAAAATTGACAATTTTGTCTCATATTAGGGGTGTATACATTGGATACTTTTTCTTCCATTCTAGAGATACTTTGCTAAGGAGAACATGTTCCAGCTCCATCCATGTAAAAATGAAAGAGGAAAAGTCATGAATGATATGTCAATCAGGTTGATAAAAATATCTCAGATTGCATGTGAAGCCCCCACACTGTACCCCGTGATTGAACTAATGTACACAGCTATGATTCAATTAAAAAAATTGACAATTTTGTTACTACATTGTCTTTCCTAGATATTCTGTGTATGATTCTAAACTTTCCCATGTAGATTTGCTGTTCTTCTTGTTTTGTGACGGCACGGTGTCTGGGGAATTTTAGATGGCTAAATTGTCCACATTTAAAACTTATTTTGAAAATTAAATAGTTAGTTTTGAAGTTGGCACATGGCAGAGCAACACTTTTCACACTGGCGAGTGCTGCCCCGTCCTTTGCTGTTAGCCTGACTCTGACCTTCCACTGGAACGTTGAATGTCCAGCTGCGTTCCTGCAAGCCCGGTTCCACGCACAGGCCTCGGGGCCACAAGCAGGAGGATGCTGGGACAACATGACCAAACAGTGCTCCTGCTGCTCCTACCCTCAACCCCAAGAGCTCCACTTTTATTTCCTTTATATATAAAGCTTCTGAACAGGATTTTATGTGAGGAACAAAAAGTGAGCATGTAGCCATAAAATATTTTTAAACCTTCTGCCGTAGCACCTGGGTAAGACGTAACGGGTGATACAAAGCTACTTAGCAGCAGAATTTCCTTTTGATTCTGACTATCTCCTGTATGGCCTGAATCTCCTGCTCATTTTGTGCACAGACTGCTAACTAATCAACACCTTGGTCATTCAATTGTGGCTCACTGCACTCAGAACTTTCAAGGACAACTCCTTTGTATAGAGACAAGATCCAGTGCTCATCCTCTACAACACTGGTCCAGTGAGTGCCTCGGAACTTTCCATCTCCCCTATGGCTGAGAAAGCCTGGATTCTTCATGTTGGAAACCACCCTCAGGACATTTTCTTTCCCTGAAATTTTACTCAAAGGCATAATATGCATTTTATTCTGCTTTTCTTTCCATTTTTCATACTCACTCTCCCTAGGCAGGTGCCCAGGAGAAGGGCGTCAGGTCTCGGGTTCCCTGTCCTTTTCCCCTGGCTCTTCCTCCTCTCCCTGGATTCTCAGAGGACCGTGTCCACACGGCCCTCGGAAGCCTGACGCAACTGGCTGAACAGAAATGTTCCTGTGGGATTTATCCTTTATTTACAGAGAAATAAGTTCTCCTTCTCCCAGGCTTTCCCAAAGTGAGCTGAGGTAAGCCTGGGTAATTGCTCACTGCCCTGAGTCACCTCCAGGACTGCTCATCTTTCCTCTGTGAAACAGGAGGGTGATTCTGTTATGACAATATTCTTGGAGTGGCAAAAAAAATCTAACTCCCCAGCAGGCTGCCTGTAGCATGACTTTACACAGGTAAGGGTAGTTACTGTAAAATAGAGAATTTCTATTTTCAAAGTTTTATTCTTCTCATTTCAAAACACTTCTTCTTGTTGCAAGAAAAGTTTGGAAACTAAAACTAATGTTTTATAAGAGCTTGCTGTTCCCACAGTTTCTGTGGTTGAGAAGAAAACAAGCATTTAACAGTTTTTACCTTTTTAATTCTCTACTGTTTGTGATATACTGCATAAATCCATACAAATCATTGACCTATGCAGCCTACAAAAATATACTTTTTACCATAAAATATATACTTTTTTACCCTTCTTGTTTGTTTTGATTCCATGGCTCTAGCATATAAAACAATGGTTCAACATTCTAATTGTGTGAATGCCATATTTCCTATCCCATGAAAATGTGGGTCTGGCTCAGTGCCCATAGCTCAGTGATTATAGCGCCAGCCATGTACTCCGAGGCTGGCAGGTTTGAACCCAGTCAGGGCCAGCTAAACAATAATGACAACTGCAACAAAAATAGCCAGGCATTGTTGGGGGTGGCTGTAGTCACAGGTACTTGAGAGGCTGAGGCGAGAGCATCAATTGCTTAAGCCCAAGAGTTTGACAAGTCTGTGAGCTGTGATGCTACGGTATTCTACCCAGGGTGACATAGTGAGACTCTGTTTCAAAAAAAAAAAGGAAAGAAAATGTGGATCTAACTACCCTCTAACTCAAACCCATGTCTTTCATACCGTGTGAGTTAATTGCTGTCTTTCCAACTAATGTGCATTGAACACAGTCCCGTCACTCACTGAGAAGTCGAGCGGGAAGGACAGCCTGGAGTTAAGGATCGCGCTGAGGCACCTGCTGTGCAGCTGACGAGGCAGGTGAGCCAGAAGCTGGGATACAGATCAACTTTGGTCCTATCGCTCAGCTCGACTTAGAAGATTTCAGTGGTTGAGAAAAGGCATCATTTTAACAGAGTGTTTTTCATTAATTATTAAAAATGAGGTGAAGCATTGAGAGTTTATTTGTTTTTGTTTTTGTTTTTTTGAGGCAGAGCCTCAAGCTGTCACCCTAAATAGAGTGCCATGGCATCACAGCTCACAATAACCTTCAATTCCTGGGCTCAAGCGAGTCTCCTGCCTCTGCCTCCCAAGTAGCTGGGACTACAGGCACCCGTCACAACGTCCAGCCATTTTTTGGTTGCAGCCGTCATTGTTGTTTGGCAGGCCCAGGCTGGATTCGAACCTGCCAGCTCAGGTGTACGTGGTTGGCGTCTTAGCCTGTTGAGCCACAGGCGCTGAGCTGAGAGTTTATTTTAAAGACATTGTTCAAATATATAATTTGATTGCATTACATCCTTCACCACTGATTACTGCTCTTCTGCTACACGGGGAAGCCACTCACACTTGGTTACAAACCCTGGGATTGTTTGTTACCTCTGGAATTGCTGACTCCTCTGTTTAGGACATTCCTTGCCTACCCATCAGGAAAAGAGAAACCAAAAGCTGGAGATTTATTTATGGTGTTGGAGTCTAGTCTCAGATGCTTTGACATGGCGCACAGGATTTAAACTAAAAGACTGTAGCATTTCTCTACTACTGGCAAAGATTCTCCAGAAATGTTTTTGGTTTGGACTAGGCAGATTAGGCCTAACCATAAACAGTTATGATTATAGTTTATTGTTTTGCAAATAATGGAGCTCTAAATAAGTTAAAGAAGTAACAGGGGCTCAAAAATAGATTCCTGAAGATTTTGAAATGTTCAAAAGTATTTACAAATTATTTTTCTAAGCAGATACTTATTAAAATTTACTTATGTAAGAGAAAAAAAGAGATTTTCAGAAACACATCTATCAACTGTAAGTAAAGGAAGGGCCAACTCCCTCAAATGTTAGAAATGCTCATAAATGATGTAACTACAGGAAAAGCAATAAATCTAATTTTGCATCCCAAATGTTAAATGAGGCTGTTATTGAAAATCTAAGTGTGGTATAATTCTGAAAGTATTCATGTTACTACAGTGCAAAGTTATACAAAGTCATTAAATACTTCAAGTATAAATGGTATGGCTACAAAGGAAGAACCCCCCAACCACCTAGAGCTATGCCCAGCCTTCAGTAACAATAAGAACTGCAGACAGCATTCTCAGGTATTCTTACCAGCACCATACGTTACTCATTGGAAAGCCCAAACAGGCCTGTAATTATCATTATGTTCACATACATGGTGTTCAAAATATATAATTATCTCTAGCTCCCTAGACAAATATGTACTACAGCATTTAGAGTTCCACAATGCAAACTTCTTGGGTGTACAGTATACAAAAAAAGTGAACAAATACCATAAAAATGTTTAGCTTTAGTTAAGAAGATTTTGAATTTGGTAGGAAAAGGTGGTAGTGTTGGGGCCTATGTTATTTTTTGAAGTAAAGACATCATGTAATATAGCTATGGCTTATATGGAAAATTGTATTTAATATTTACCTCCTGAAGAGGCAAAGTATGATTTCTATTTAGTCTGTTAAACACATTAATATGAATATTCTACTTATGAGATAACCTACCTAATAACTTCATGGATCATTAAAAGTATTTGAGAGACTCATCTAAACTGTGCTTTTGAGGTCCTTTTCCTAATGATTTTTTTGGGGGTAAGGTGCCTTCTGGTGAGTTCACAGCCATTCCTTCTTGGGAATTCCAGGTCAAGTTTTATGCTTGATTTTATTGATAATTAGGGAAGAAAGGGAGGCCACATTATTTTGTCTTTGTCTTGGGGGAAAAATAATTTGCAGGAGGGCAAGTTTACCTTTGCTTATCCCAGCTTCCATTCTAACCCTATGTCCCAGTTTGGAGATGGTGGTGGCAGAGATGGAAAGTGGGTCTCCATTTCCTTAAGTCAGGTGCCAAATACCTCCATTCATCTCTTCCATCAGCGTCCCCCCGACAAAATCCCATTTCATCAATGTGCTGACTTTAATAATGAGTTGGAGAGGAATGTAGCCTACTGAATAGTGAGTAGGTGGGAATGTTTGAAAGTTTTGGTCTTATATTTTTGATCTTCAATGTTTTTATTTTTTCAGTGCATAAAAATATGTGTAATCTCACAGTGATATCAAAGTGGAGAAATGCATTGATCAGGATTAGAAATGCAAGGGCTTTATCATTAAATGAGAAAAGGAGGAGGGGTCTTGGTTTATCTTGTTATTCACTTGCATATAAAATATTCGAGGCAATATGGCAGTCTCTTCCTCACAAGGTTGTAGCATTTTTTTTTTTTAAGAGAATTGTGCCTAAGTTGCCACTTGGTATGGAATGTGGGCGCTCAAGCTCTGGAGATTGAGAGTTGGAAGGGGTTCCTTTGGAAGGGTGTGGGCAGAGCCAGCATTAACTCTCAATCTTAGTTTATTCTACTTATCATCTCTCCACTGATTCATTTGCAAAGATGCCTCTTCCTAATCTATTTAAACACTACTCCCATTACTGAAAATGCTACGGTGGTTTTCTGTGCAGTATCAGATTCCAAGATACTTGTACATTTTTCTTCCAGCTCATTTTATTGATTAAGTTTTCACGATTAATTCATAACAATTTTATAATCAGAAAAGGCAATTTCTGTTAAAAATACAATGAACACAAAACTTGCTGACAGAATCAATCCGATGTTCTCATTAGATATTGAAAAGTACACGAGTTATAGGAATTTTGGGACAGTGACAGGATTTGGTGTTACTGCTATACTTAAGTTGGAGAACAGTGTTTTGAATCAAGCCTTGTCATTCAAGAGAATCTTCTGTGAGTCATTTTAAATAATTAGTAGGGTAGATACTTTCCTGAAAAAGAGTTCAAGGCCAAACAAATGGAGAGAATCAGAAGTAAAAGTAGCAAATATGCCTCAGTCCCATAAATACTTACTTTGCTTTTTAATTTATCTATGAAAGAAATGATTAATAGCTGGTACGTGACCTTTCCTCAAACCTGAGAAACTCACAAGAATCCTTCTGTGACTCATACTCAGAGAATTATGGACATGCACCAGATCCATAATAATAGCAGGTGATGGCTCAAGCGGTTAAGGCGCCAGCCACGTACTCCTAGCTGGCAGTTCAAATCCAGCCCAGGCCAGCCAAACAACAATGAAGTCTGCAACCAAAAAAAAAAAAAAAAAGCCAGGCATTGTTGTGGGTGCCTGTAGTTCCAGCTATTTGGGAGGCAGAGGCAGGAGAATTGCTTGAGCCCAGGAGTTGGAGGTTTCTGTGAATTGTGATGCCACAGCACTCTACCCAGTGAGAAAGATTGAGGCTCTGTCTCAAAAAAAAAAAAAAATAGCAGATGCCCCTCGAGCATGTGTACCTCATCCTAAGAGGAGCTTCGAGCCCCTTGTAACTGCCAACCCAGGACACTTGTAAGTACCCCCCACAGAGCATGAAAGTGCCATGTAACCAACAGCGTAAATGCTGAGTACAGGCACGTCCCCTGAGGGGTGGTGATGGAACTTGCTACTGATGGTTCCTTAGGCTGAGGTGGCCTGTGTACAACCACCCTTGTCCACCTGACCACCCACGTCTGGAGTGAGCCCTGGGGCCTCTGCCTTGCTGTGGTTCTTGGTGCCACTGCCTGTACTGGTTCTCTCATAAGGATAAATAACTCGGTCATGTTATTTATGACCTGTTGTATCTCATGACTTTGATCATCGATCCAAATCACTGCTGCTGTCTGAGCACTGAGTGGTTCAGTGTCTGCAACTGAATCTACTATCCAATGTTTTTTCAGCTTTTAAATGCTCAAATTTATTTAAAGTTAAATTTTGCAAAAATGTTCCAGTGATAGCATAAGCTTTTCAGCAACTTTTGACAGAAAAAAATGGCTTCTTTTATCCCTTTTGCAAAGTCTGATGGCTTAATTATCATGATATAGTATATAATGCATCACAATAAAACCTGTCTCTCTAAGGATCAGGTGTCTCTCTCTGCAGACCATCAGAAGAACCACAAGGTAAAGGACTGACTTGTATCAAATTGAGTGAAGACATTCACAAACAGTAGTTTTGCCATGACTGAACCTGGATACATGAAGGATCTTTTTTAAAAGGAAAATTATGTTCAATTTTTGGCCGGGCGTTGTGGCAGGCGCCTGTAGTCCCAGCTACTTGGGAGGCAGAGGCAAGAGACTCGCTTCAGCCCAGGAATTGGAGGTTGCTGTGAGCTGTGATGCCACGGCACTCTATCCAGGGTGACAGCTTGAGGCTCTGTCTCAAAATAAAAAAAAAGTTGTTTATATCCATTAGGGTCTGCTTTATAAATTGTGGAGCATTCTGGTAGGGTGCATTAATGTTAATTATTGAAATCTCTTCATGTTGGGTATTTCCCTTGACAAATATGTAGTGACCTTCCTTACCTTCCTTTATCTTGGTTGGTTTAAAGCCAATTTTATCTGCTACTAAAACTGTAACCCCTGCTTTTTTCTGGTTTCCATTTGCCTGTATTATACAAGTCTATCCCTTCACCCTGAGTCTATTTTTATCCTTTAAGGTAAAGTGAGATTCTTGTATACAGCAGATATCTGGTCTGAGTTTATGTATCCAGTCAGTCTGGCAGTGCCTCTTTAGAGAAGAATTTAAACCGTTCACATTAATTGAGAGAATTGATAAGCCTGGTTGTGTTTTGGGTGTCATAATTTTTGGCTGTCCAGTGGACAATTTTAATCCTTTTTTTTTTTTGAGACAGAGCCTCAAGCTGTCACCCTGGATAGAGTGCTGTGGCATCACAGCTCACAGCAACCTCCTACTCCTGGGCTCAAGTGAGTCTCTTGCCTCAGCCTCCCATGTAGCTGGGACTACAGGTGCCTGCCACAATGCCCAGCCATTTTTTGGTTGCAGCCATCATTGTTGTTTGGCGGGCCGGGCTGGATTTGAATCCGTCAGCTTAGATGTACGTGGCTTGCACCTTAGCCTGTTGAGCCACAGGCGCCAAGCTGACAATTTTAATCCTTTCATCACTTTGGAAGTTGGGTTTTGTTCAAAAATTTCTGGGTGAATTTACATTGGAAGTAGAGCATTGCACTGGTCAATATCTTGGAGAGTTGGTTCAGTTAAGGCAAATTTTTGCAACATGTCTACGTTATTAACGTATTTGATTTCTCCTTCACAAATGAAATTCAGTTTAGCTGGATAGAGGATCCTGGGCTGGTAGTTGTTTTGTTTTAGGAGACTGAAGGTAGATTACCATCTTCTTCTGGCTTAAAATGTTTCAGCTGAGAGATCTGCAGTTATTGTGATATTTCTCCCTCCACGGTGATGCTTTTTCTTGTCTGGCTGCTTGCAGAATTTTCTCCTTCATCTTAACTTTGGCAAAGTTAATCACAATGTGTCTAGGAGATGCTTTATTTGGATTGAGTCTTGCTGGAGTTCTGAAACTGTCTGCTATCAGAAGTTCTGTATCTCTTGCAATGTTTGGGAAATTCTTCTCCCAAATCTCTTGGAGTAGAGCATCTTTACCTTTAGGACCATCTTCTTCTCCTTCAGGAATTCCTATAAGACAAATGTTTGATCTTTTGCAGATTGAGAACTCTCTCAAGGAATGATGAGTTTTTCCTCTCCATTTGTCTGCCTCTTTGAGTGTTTGGAAACATTCAAAAGTTTTGTCTTTAGTTTCAGAGATCCTTTCTTCTGCCTGGTTAACTCTATTACTGAGGGATTCTACTGTATTTTGGAGCTCCTCAACTTTTTTATTTCCTTGAGCTGTGCTATCTCTTTTCTCATTATGTCAGTATCTTTGGTGACTTGGACTTTGAATTCATTAATTTCTTTTCTTTTTTTTTTTGTTTTGTAGAGACAGAGTCTCACTTTATCGCCGTGGGTAGAGTGCCGTGGTGTCGCACTGCTCACAGCAACCTCCAGCTCTTGGGCATAAGCGATTCTCTTGCCTCAGCCTCCCTAGTAGCTGGGACTACAGGTGCCCGCCACAGCGCCCGGCTATTTTTCTTTGTTTGTTTTGCAGTTCAGCCGAGGCCGGGCTTGAACCCACCACCTTCGGTATATGGGGCTGGCGCCCTACTCGCTGAGCCACAGGAGCCGCCTGAATTCATTAATTTCTTGAGAAAATTTTAGAACTACTTTTTGGAATTCAATTTCTATTTTTTCTTCCATTTTCTTTATCTTATTTGCAATCCATATTCTAAATTCAGTTTCTGACATTGCTGCCATTTGTCTATGCATGGTATCTTCAGTTGTATCTTCTTTGTCATTTCCTGGGGGTGTTGATTTACTCTGGTTATTGATGTTGCCAGAGTTCATGTTGGGTCTGCATCATGTTTATTTTCCACTGTTTGGTTATTAGAACTGGTAGGGTGAGATTGAATTGGGGTTCCCAGGTAATAGAGATAGCCCTTTACCAAAGCTCTAGGCTTTGTAATTATGGCTTATCTCCTACAACCTTACAAAGGCTCCTTTCAAAGTTTAGTCTAGAGACTCTAAGGACGTACTAGGTGAGATAGTGAAGGCTAGCTCTGTTTTAATATCAGCCAACCTCTACCTTAACCTAAGAAACCACACTCTTAGATTTAAATCTCAACTCTGAAGAGATACAAACAGCTGCAGCACCCAGCCCCCACCCTTCAGTTCTTTTCCTCTACAGAACTTCAAAGGTCAACCTCAGAATGTCCCTGAGTGGACTGCTCCAGACATGAGTTCGAACCAAGTTGTGTCTGGCAGTGGAAACCCTGCCCAACAGAAAGGGATTTAAGAATAATTGAAAGCAAGGGGATTCAAAGCACAATTGGAGCCAGGGATCCTCATTCCCACCTGCCAGACTCAGTCCACACTATTGTTTGTTTCTCTGCTCACAGGCTCAGCTGGAACTTGGGGCAACTCCCCTGCCCACTGGTCTCAGTCCATACACAGCTAGCCTCTGCTTGCCAGACCAGTTGGAGTCAGGGACCACACCCTGCCTTCCAGTCTCAAGTCCACTGCCTGGCAAGCCTCTTTTCGCAGGCTCTGTTAGAGTCAGGGCACCACACTCTGCCCGCAGGTCTCAGTCCTAATGTGGTAAGCCTCTGCTCACCAGCCCTGCTGGAGGCAGTGGACCACACCCTAGCCCTCAGATCTTGGTTCACACCCAGTAAGCCACTGCTCGAATCAGGAGACGACACCCTTGCTCTTAGGTCACAATCCATGTCTATGAAGCCTCTGCTTACAGGCCCAGCAGGGACCAGCCCTGTCTGCCAAACTCAGTCCACACAGACCAACCACTCTCCTGCTGTGGGTGCTGTCAGAGCTGGGGCTTCTGTACACCGTCCCACCAGACACAACCTGAACTGAGGGTCAGCACTACCATTAGCCGGGCATAATCATAACCAGGGGACTGCTCTTCCTCCCACGAAGTGTCCCTTTCTTCCCACACCCTTTTTCTTCCCTGTTAGTCACAGATTAGGTCCTGATGGTTGACGGTCCACACTATGCCTAGGTCTCTCGGGACAGGGGGCAGAACTTCAGACTGACATGCAAGGGGGAAAGGGTGGACTGGGAGTTTGGACTTGTAGGGAAATATATCTGTTCAATTTTATGCCTGGCTGGTGGTGTCTAGGTTCATAAGTGGGACCTCGATGGAGAAAGAGACCTGGAGTTTAGCAGGTCTCTCCAGTGAGGTAGAATGAGAGGTCTTTTGTTCCCTGCTCATTCGCAGATAGCCTGCAACAGGCCTCCTGCTTGGGAGAGAGGTCTCCTGTCCTCTAGTTAATAGGCTTTGTACCTGTAATTTGTTTTCTTGAATGCTCTTCCTTGATTTATAGCTTGCTGAACCTTCTTGGCTCAGCTCCCTGTCTTTGACTTCATAGAGTCTGATTCCATCCGTTTTTCTTCCTCTGCTCAGGAGCCTCTAGGAGGGTTGCTACCAGTCGGCCATCTTCCCAGAATTCCCCCAATTGGTGAGGATTTTGTTGAAAAATTTTGCATCTATATTCATTAGTAAAATTGGTCTGAAGTTCTCCTTTTTAGTTGGGTCTTTTTCTGGTTTTGGTATCAGGGTGATATTTGCTTTGTAGAACATGTTGGGGAAGATTCCTTCCTTCTCAATTTTTTGGAATAATTTCTGTAGCATGGGAATAAGCTCTTCTTTGAAGATTTGATAGAATTCTTGTGTGAAGCCATCCAGACGAGGTCGTATTTTTTTGTTGGCAGATTTTTTATTGTTTCTTTGATCTTAGTGCTTGAAATCGGTCTGTTCAGGAGCTCTTTTTCTTCCTGGCTAAGTCTAGGGAGAGGGTGTGATTCCAAATATTCGTCCATTTCCTTCAAATTGTCACATTTCTGGGCATAGAGTTTCTGGTAGTGTTCAGAGATAATCTCTTGTATCTCTGTGGCATCTATTGTTAATTCCTCTTTATCAGAAATGGTTACTAGAGATTTTACTTTTCTATTTCTAGGTAGTCTGACCAAAGGTTTATCTATTTTATTTATTTTTTCAAAGAACCAACTCCTTGTTTCATTAATCTCTGATTTAATGTTGGTCATTTCATTTCTTCTGCTGGGTTTAGGCTTAGATTGTTTTTTTCCCAATCCCATAAGATGGCTTGTGAGTTTGTTAATGTGCTTACTTTCTGTTTTTCGAATGTAGGCATCTAAAGTAATAGATTTTCCTCTCAGGACGGCTTTTGCTGTATTCCAAAGGTTTTGGTAGCTGTCTTCATTGTTGTAAAGCCCAAAGAAGTTACTGATTTCCTCTTTTATTTCTTCATGCACACAACTGTAATTCAACAGAAGGTTGTTTAATTTCCATGTCTTTGTGCGGCGTTGAACATTTTTGTTGGAGTTGAGTTCTACCTTTAGTGCCTTGTGGTCTGAGAAGATATAAGGTAAAATTTCATTTTTTTTTTCATTCTATTGAGGTTTGTTTTGTGTCCTAGGATATGATCAATTTTGGAGACTGTTCCATGGGCTGATGAGAAGAATGTATATTCTTTTTTTTTTTGAGACAGAGCCTCAAGCTGTCACCCTGGATAGAGTGCTGTGGCATCACAGCTCACAGCAACCTCCAATTCCTGGGCTCAAGTGAGTCTCTTGCCTCTGCCTCCCAAGTAGCTGGGACTAAAGGTGCCCACCACAACCCCTGGCCATTTTTTGGTTGCAGTCATCATTGTTGTTTGGCGAGCCCGGGCTGCATTCAAACCCACCAGCTCAGGTGTACATGGCTGGCGCCTTAGCCCACTGAGCCACAGGCGCCGAGCCAAGAATGTATATTCTTTATCTTTGGAATGGAGTGTTCTATATACGTCTACCAAGCACAGTTGTTCTAGGGTCTCATTTAAGTCCCTTATATCTTTGTTTAATTTCTGTTAGGAGCAGCTCTCAACCTGTGGGTCGTGAACCACAGGAACTGTATTAAAGGGCTGCAGTATTAGGAAGGTTGAGAACCACTGGTTTAGAGGATCTCTCCTGCTCTATAAGAGGAGTGTTAATGTCCCATTATTATGGTGTTATAGCATGTCATATTGCTCAAGATAATTAAGGTCTGTTTAAAGAATCTGGGAGCATTTAAGTTCAGTGCATAAATATTTAGAATTGTTGTTGTATTTTTCCCTTGACCAATGTGGAATGACCATTAATAAACTAATTTTATAGATAAAGGGACTGAGGCACAAAGGGGATAAGTAATTTATACAAGGCGATAACTATACTGGGGTTGGGATTCAAACCCAAGCAGTGTGGCTTATTACATATACTTAGTCTATGCTTTTAATGAGGACACTGTATTCTTCCTTTTTAATTTGTTTTTCTCCTTTTTTTATTTTAGAGATGGGGTCTCACTCTATTGCCTAGCTGGAATGCAATGGTGTGATCATAGCTCATTGCAGCCTTGAACTCCTGGGCTTAAGGAACCTCCTGCCTGAGCTTCTCCATTAGCTATAATTGATAGATACTTGTAATTATAGCTAGCTGGCTAATGTTTTAACTTTTTGTGGAGACATAGTCTATCTGTGTTGGCCAGGCTGGACTCATGCACCTGGCCTCAAACATCCCTTCTAGTAATATAATAGCTAACACTTTTAAAGTCATTACTGTAGTGCTAGGTATAGTTTAAACACTTTATATATATTCACTCATTTAATCTACCCTCTAAAGCATAAGGTCATAAACTAATCCTTGTGCCCTGGTTTCCCAAAGTGTTGGGATTACAGGCGTTAGCCAATGCACCTGGCTTTCCTTTTGACTTTGAAATGTAGAGAACAAGTGGGACTTATGACATGAAAGTTTTTGGTATGTTTTAGAAATGTGGATAATGTTAGTACCTTATAGCTTTTATCCTGAGGATGAAATTAGATCATATATGTGAAGTGTTGAGAATGTACAATGTTGATGGTGATGAGGATGAAGGGGGATGGTCAGATGGGTCTTTCCTCTCATGTGAGAATACAGCTACAGAGATACAGGGGTATATTTGATTTTTTCCTTTATTTCTGAACTAGTTGACTTATTTCTTTCCTAAACTTCTTAGCACAAACCCAAAGTAATAGTGATTTCATGCCACCTGCTGGAGTAATTGTAAACAAGCCACATCCCATCACAGTGACTACTTCTATTCCTCCGTCATATCGAAAAACAGAAAGTGGAGTAAAGAAACCTAACATAGCAGTTGTAGAAATGAAGTCAGAAAAAAAGGATCCTCCTCAGCTTACTGTACAGGTATGCAAGGGTGAATGAGAAGAAAATTTTAAGTAAAAAAGAAAAACTTTGGTTTAACCTTAGTACTTAAGCTCCGTTACATTGCTGCATGAAAATACTGCTTGCATCATGACCCCTTTATTGCTTAAATTTATTTTTAAAAATGTATTCATTGTTTTGTTTTTGTTTTTTTTTTGAGACAAGAGTATTACTTTGTTACCCTCTGTAGAATCCGGTGGCCTCATAGCTCACAGCAACCTCTAACTCTTGGGCTGAAGCAATTCGCTTGCTTCAGCCTCCAGAGTAGCTGTGACTACAGGTGCCACTACAATGCCTGATTGTTTTTTAGAAATGGGGTCTCACTCTAGCTCATGCTGGTCTTGAAATAATGAACTCAGGCAGTCCACCCACCTCAGCTGTCCAGAGTGCTGAGATTACAGGCATGAGCCACTACGCCCAGCTTAATTGATTTTTGTTTTTGAGGCAGGGTCTCACTTTGTCACCTAGGTTGGAGTGCAGTGTTATGGTCATACCTCACTGCAGCCTTGAACTAACTCCTATATGCAAAGGGATGCTCCTAGCTTAGCCTCTTGAGCAGCTAGGACTGTAGGTACCTGTCTCCAGGCCTGGTTAATTGAATTTTTTAGGGACAGTGTCTTGTTGTCTGCCCAGGCTGCTCTAGAACCATTGGCCTCAAGTTGTGCTCCTGCCTCAGCTTCCTGAGCAGCCGGAAAACAGGTGCCAGCTATTGCATCTGGCTTTGCTCCTTCATTTTTACAACTGTGATATTCATGTTATGTATCTCTGTCTTTGTTCAACATGGTTTCAACTACTCTTCTAGGCCAATGACTTATATCCAGGTAACTTTTGTTTGGAGACAGAGTCTCGCTTTGTCACCCTCGGTATAGTGCTGTAGCCTCAAAGCTCATAGTAACCTCAAACTCCTGGGCTTAAGCGAGCCTCCCAAGTAGCTGGGTCTATAGGTACCCACCACACCACCCAGCTAGTTTTAAAGATGGGGCCTTCCTCTGGCTCCGGCTGGTCTCAAACCTGCAGTCAATCCACCTTTCTCGGCCTCCCAAGTGCTGGCATTACAGGCGTGAGCCACCATGCTTGGCCCTCTATTTTTTTGTTTTTTTTTAAAGCCAGAGTCTCACTCTGTTGCCTTGGTGTCATAGTTCAAGTACCCTGAAACTCTTGGGTTTAAGCTATTCTTTTGCCTCAGCCTCCCGAGTAGCTGGGACTACAGGTGCCCGCCACCACGCCTAGTTAGTTTTGCTCTATTTTTAGTAGAGACAGTCTCTCGCTCTTGCTCAGGCTGGTCTCTAACTCCTGAGCTCAAACAGTTCACCCACCTTAGTGTCCCAGAGTGCTAGGCTTACACGCACCTGGCCTCAGTGATATTCTACAGGGAATTATTGAACAGTATGTTGTAATTAATTAAGAAAAGAATTAATGTGTATACTTATATAATACTTCAAACTTTCTACAAACATATATAAGAAGACTTGAATGGGGCTGGGTACAGTGGCTCACATCCGTAATCCCAGCACTTTGGGAGAATCACTTGAGGCCAAGAATTTGAAACCAGCCTAGGCAACATAGCAAGACTCCATCTCTTAAGAAAAAAAAAAAAATGAGCTAGGCATGGTGGTATAGCTGTAGTCCAGCTACTTGGTGGCTACCTGGGGAGGATTGCTTGAGCCCAGGAATTCAAGGTTACAGTGATCTGAGACTGAGTCACTGTACTTTAGTCTGGGTAACAGAGTAAGACCCTGTCACTACCAATAAATTTTGAAAAAAGGAGATTTCAGCGAATGCAGAGAGAACTTGTTTTTATATGTGAAGACTAAGTATGCAAGTTTTCTGTTATTCCCAAGTTAATATATTATTTTAAGGAAATTCTAGTTAATAACAAACAACCATCAATTTTTTTTTTAGAGACAGAGTTTCACTTTATCGCCCTCAGTAGAGTGCTGTGGCATCACAGCTCACAGCAACCTCCAACTCCTGGGCGTAGGTGATTCTCTTGCCTCAGCCTCCTGAGTAGCTAGGACTACAGGCCACAATGTCCAGCTGTTTTTTTGTTGCAGTTTGGCTGGGGCTGGGGTCGAACCTGACACCCTCGGTATATAGGGCCGGTGCCCTACCTGCTGAAACACAGGTGCCTCCCGAAATTTTTTTTTTCTTTAACTTGAACTTTAGGATTACTCTGATATCTGAAAGAATAGAGGGTTTAGAAAAGTTAAAGGGTTTTGGTACTGGTCCAGTATAACTGTATTTCAGAAATACCCTTGGTTATTTAGATAAAATGTAATTTACAGTAAATAACTGGAGAATTTATTTATAATTCTGAATTTCGCTTAGTTATTTTTATTAAGTAGTGATTCTATAAAATAAAACTCTTTCTATGTACAAAAAAAAGGAAGGATTTAATTTTTTTTTTTTTTTTGAGAAGAGTCTCACTATGTTGCCCTGGGTAGAGTGCCATGGCATCACAGCTCACAGCAACCTCAGACTCTTGGGCTTAAGCGATTCCCCTTCCCCAGCCTCCCAAGTAGCTGGGACTACAAGTGCCCACCACAACGCCCAGATATTTTTTGATTGGAGTTGTTATTGTTGTTTAGCAGGCATGAGGCTGGGCTCAAACCCACCAGCTTCAGTGTATGTGGCTGGCGCCCTACTCACCTGAACTACAGGTGCCGAGCCAAAAGAAAGGATTTAATATGATAAGTCAGTGGGAAATAGAATTCTTGTAAATGAAATAATACAGTTTGTAATTGGTTAATAGTGTGGAAAAAAGATGAGTTTTAGACTCAGCTCCTACTGTATAGCAAATGGGTGTCAAATAGGCAATAAACTATAACTATAAAATATAAAAACATAGAAAAATTAGAAGATAATTATATGAAATGTTTATTAAAACTCAAACTATATCTAGATAAGAGAGAAGGTTTTTTGTTGTTGTTGTTGGTTCTTGTTTTTTTGAGGCAAAGTCTCAAGCTGTTGCCCTGGGTAGAGAGCTGTGGCATCATAGCTCACAGCAGTCGCAAACTCGTGGGATCAAGTGAACATCTTGCCTCAAATTTTCTATTTTTAGTGGAGATGGGGGTCTTGCTTTTGTTCAGGCTGGTCTTGAACTCGTGAGCTCAAGCAATCCACCCACCTTAGCCTCCCAGAGGGCTAGGATTATAGGCGTGAACCACCTTGCCTGACCAGAAAATACAGATTTGAATCTATACTTACATATGTAAAAAAGTCCAAAATAAAAAGGAAAACAGCATACAGGAAGAGCACGTGAAAGATAGATGATATTAATAGTAAAGGATTAATTTTGATCTCTAATTTAGATAAGGTTTGTGTAAAACTTAGAATTAATTATGTTTTTTGTTGATGTAAATAGAAGTGGTTTGGACTGCAATTTGCCAGTAATTACCACAAATTTTAAATATTCATACCCCAAGGCCCAAGAAGTTAATCTAATATCTGGTACCTAGCATAATGAAATAACTTAAGGTTTAGGAAGAAAACCTTGCACACATATGAAGTTTCTTGCAGTGATATGTACGTGCACACACACATGCTCAGTAGAACCTCTATAAGTTGACCACCCGAGGGTCTGTTAACAAAATGGTCAGCATGCAGAGGGGTCAACATAAAGAACTAGGTTTGCTGTACTGATACCTATGTGCAGATTGATTCACGTGCACTTCCAGTCTATGAACATTAGGTCGACTTCAGGAGGGATCAGTCTAGGGAGGTGGTCAACTATGGAGGTTCTATTGTATACACTAAAGATATTTTACCAATAGGAATATAATTAAATAAGGCATGTGTATTTGTTGAACTATTATGTAGTCATTTTAAAAATACAATTATGAAGTCTATACAGAAGCAGGTTAAGGTGTTTATGACCAAATAACAGTGAAAATTCAGGAATGAAAACTGTTTTAAATTTTAGCTATGCATAACGGATACTAAAAACAAAGGAATAGTACAAATGAAGTTTTTTTAAGATCTTGGGTTTTGTGTGTTTCACCCTTTAATTTTTGTTGTTACAAAATATGCTTTCATAATTTAAAAAAATTGTCATCCAGTGGCTTCACAATAAAATCTTTTTTTTTTTTTGAGGCAGAGTCCCACTATGTCATGCTGGGTGAGTGCTGTGGCATCACAGCTCTCAGTAACCTCCAACTCTTGGGCTTAAGTGATTCTCTTTCCTCAGCCTCCCAAGTAGCTGGGACTATAGGAACTAGCCACAACACCTGGCTATTTTTTGCTGGAGTTGCCATTGCTGTTTTAGCTGGCCAGGGCCGGGTTGGAACCCGCCACCCTTGGTATATGGGGCCAGTGCCCTACCCACTGAGCCCCAGGCAGCACCCCGTGTTGTATTTTCATTGTTACAAAGGGGTCTCGACCCACAGGTTGAGAACCGCTGTTAAAGTATCCTAGGATTGTACATTCTTTGAGGGCACACTCCTTGCTTGCCAACTTTTCCAGAGGGTGTACATGCCAGTGTTCCAGGACTGAGATACCACAGACTGAGGTCACAGGTGCCCTTCAGCCGTCCTTCCCGCTGGCCATGTTGGCGTAATGTGCCAACACCTTCTCAGTGTGGAGCGAAGGCATTTGCTGCTCAGGGCTGGGTGGCAGGCCCCCTCTCTTCATGCAGTCTCCTGCCTGCCATGGCCTGGCCTGTAACAGGGCACTATCTTCACCCCATCTTGTTGCTGCCACTCTTGATGGAGAAAAGGGGAGTCTATTTCAGAAAGTACCTTAGAGGTCAGTCTGTTCCTGTTGTACAAGTGAGGAAACTGAGGCCCAGAGAGGAAGAGGTTGCCTGAGTTCACCTAGCTTTTCCTTTGCAGAGATGTGGCTAACCCCTGAAGCCACTTCCCCTTTCTAAATCTCTGCTTCTTCACCTGTGACATCAGGATAATAATTTTACCTAGCCTGTGAGGTTGTTAGGCTCACTAACAAGGTTGTGTAACCATGGAATACTCTGAGGAAGTTAAAAAGAATCAGGTAGTATGGCTGTACCTCCAAAAATTAAACATAGAATCACAACAGGATCCAGCAATTCTGGGCATATTCCCAAAAGAATTGAAAGCAGGGACTTGAGGAGGAGATGCTTGTACACCCACATTCATAACAGCGTTATTTAAAATAGCCAAAAGGAAGAAGCAACCCAGTGTTCGTCAGCGGATGGATGGGTAAACAAAGTGTGGTATGTACACAGAATGGAATAGTATTCAGCCCCAGGGAGGAATGAGGTACTGACACATGCCACAACATACGTGAGCCTTGAAAACACGCTAAGTGAAAGAAGCCAGGCACTGGTTCACTTCCCCCGTGAGGCTGTTGTCAGTGACTGGTCTAGCCCTCCTGTGTGCCCCATGGTGGCTCAGGATGTGGGAAGGAGATAGGAGCCTGTGTTTATTTGCTGTTTGTCCTCTCCCTCCTCCCTCTCCTTCCTGACATGGTTTCTATGGAGACGAGGGTCCCTTAGCAATTCTTTTGCCAGAGCTGCAGTCCCATCATCAAGATCTGCCTCTGCCATCCTGACAGGTTGCTGCAGCGATGCTGTCACCCGGCTGGGAACAGGAGCCCCTGGCCTGAGCTGATGTGGTTGCCATGGAGACAGCTCTGGGCTAGAGAGAAGGGAGGTGGCAGCCCCCAGCCTAGTGCTGTGGTGGCACTGTTGCCCAGCTGGGCTGCAGCTCAAGAATCATAACACCAGCCACCCCTCTTGTCTGGTATCGTTTCCCCCACTTTGCATTTTAGGCAGAAAGCCAATATCAGTGTTGACGTGATTTATTATAATATAACTGCTGAGCACTTATTTCCGTACCAGGCCCCACAGCAACATTGTACATATGTCCTCAACATTGTTTAACCCTCTCCACAGCTTCCCCATGTGTATAGTGTCCTTGTCCCCATTTTATAGGTGCCACTCTTTCCTTGGCAATTTTTAAATTGTGATTTAATTCACATACCATGCAATTCATCATTTTAATGTGTATAATTCAGTGATTTTTTTAGCATTATTTATGATGTACAAACCATCGCCATTATCTAATTCCAGGATATTTCTGTTGCCCCCCAAAGTAGCCCCATACCTGTTAGCATTCCCTCCCCACCCCCCTTTCCCTCCCACCCCTGGCAACCACTAATCCACTTTCTGTCTCTATGGATTTGCCTGTTGTGGGCATTTCATTCAAAGGGAATCATGCAATATGTGATCTTTGATGACTGGCTTCTTTTACTTAGCAAAAGGTTTTCAATGTTTATCCATCCATGTCGAAGAATCTATCGGGACTTCATCCCTTTTTATGGCTGAATAATAATCCATTGTATGGATATAGCACATTGTATTTGTCTGTTCATCAGTTGGTGGACGTTTGGGTTATTTCCACCTTTGGGCTATTATGAATAATGCTTCTGAGAACGTTCTTGTACAAGTTTCTGTGATTGAGTGCTCTCAGTTCTCTAGGATATGTACCAAGGAGAGGAATTGCTGTATCCAGATGAGACTGGAGAAAGACAAAGGTGGGATTGAAACCCTGGACTCTGTGTCTACCAAACCCACACTGACTCTTGTGGTGATGCTCTTGCCCTCCTTACCTCACCCAGGGGCTTTCCTGGGACCCTCTTGTGTTTTTATTTATTTTTTTTTTGTAGAGACAGAGTCTCACTTTATTGCCCTCAGTAGAGTGCCGTGGTGTCACACAGCAACCTCCAACTCCTGGGCTTAGGCGATTCTCTTGCCTCAGCCTCCCGAGTAGCTCGGACTACAGGCGCCTGCCACAATGCCTGGCTACCTCTTGTGTTTTTAGAACGTTTGATGAGGCTGCTCGCTGCAGTGAGTACTTCTCTCCCTGATCTCCTATCAGGAAAGGGTGCTGACCTTGCCTCAGACCATTGTTGGGGGGCAGGGACGTAGGGGAGGTGGGAATCTCACTTCTGCTGTTGTCAGATAACTCAAACCTTGGGCAAATCATGTAACTGTTCCTGTACTCAGTTTATTTATAAAAGGTGATTATTAATCCCTCCTTCCCAGAGGTGTTTGTGAGAGTTAAATAAGACAAGTAAAGTGCCTAGCATAGAATAAGGGCTTGTAACTTGCTATTATATCTGCCTTCATAAAGCTGTGATGGCTGTGGATCGGAGAAGCATTTACTTTAGTTAAATAAATACGTTTCTGCTGCCTCTTGTGAGGCGCTCTCTGGGTAGAGCTGCCAGTTGCCCATGGAACGAGCAGCTATGTTGAAATCACTCCCTGCAGTTGGCACCGTCTGTCCTTGTGACATTCAATTTGGGGCTAATGTCTGAACCACTCTTTGTTTCCTTCCCCAAATGGTCTCTCCCTAACTGGGAGCCACACGGCCTCTCTGGCTGTTTCAGCTACTGTGAAGGAAGAATGGCTCAGTCTTTCAGGTGGACCCCCTACCCCGGGTTCCTTCTAGAAGAAATTTTGTACATGAAGTACAGCCTATGCTTTCAGTGAGATCTGTCCACACGTCCCATCCACATTTGGGGAAAACCTGCCTAGTTATTTTGGCAGGTTTGTTTGTGTCTTGGAAGATTGGCCTTTGTTTCTTTTTCTTTTTTTGGAGACAGGGTCTTACTACCTCTCAGTAGGTATCACAGCTCACAGAAAACTCAAACTCTTGGGCTCAAGCAATCCTCTTGCCTCAGCCTCCTGAGGTGCTGCCACAACACCTGGCTATTTTTAGAAACGAGGTCTTACTCTTGCTCAGGCTGATCTTGAACTCCTGAGCTCAGGCAATCCACTCTCCTCCGTCTCCCAGAGTTAGGATTACAGGCGTGAGCCCCTGTGCCAGGCTGTGGCCTTTGTTTCTTGAAGGTGTCAGAGAGCAGAAGGCCCATAGAGCTCCGCTCAGGGAGCTTGCTGCTGGGTGCAGGGGGCTACCGTGGAGGAAGCAGGAGGGAGGCACAGCGCAGGCCCCTACTAGGAGGCCTCAGACCAGGGATGCTTGGAGGCCCCACCCTGGCTGCTCAAAGGCAGCCTTGTGAGCTTTGTGAGTTGTGGGTGGGGAGCCCCTGCTGCAAGGCCAAGCCACAGTGTGTGTGCCCTCAGGGCCAGGCATTTCCCTGGGCCTTGTGGCTGCATTCCTGCTGGTGCTTGGGGCTGCCCTGCCTGTCCCCCCCTTCTGAGGCTGGTGCCAGAACATCTGCCTCTTGGACAGGGACTGACTCCACCCCCAGGAGCTCCACAAAGGGGCTCTGACAGGCTCTGACTCTTTTGAGGGCCGGCCCCCCAGCCGCCTGGCCAGCTGCTGCCCTGCAGTGGGGAGAAGGGTCTTTGTGTGATCTGTGCCTGCCTTGTTTTCCCTTCAGAGCAGGGGGGACAGGGTAGGAGCCCGCATGACTTAGACAAGATGGGGGAAGGGGCAAATACAGCCAGAAAAGGCCAGAATCCCTCTACTCTGCCCCCACCCTGATTTCTGGTAAAGGTCGACTCACTCTCACTTTTCCCTGCTGTTGGAAAGGTGTTCAGTGACTTCTTAGGGAAAGTACCTTTAAAAACATTTATTGTGGTTTTTCTCCTTCCCAAGAGGTAGGGGGTCATGCTTGGCAGAGAAAGATTAAGAAGTCCAAATAAGTCATAGAGAAAGAAAACTTACCTGTAATCTAGAAGTCAGAGGGAGTATCTCTTTAACTGTGGGGAGGTGTACATACTTCCAGTAAGTTTTTCTATGACTACCTATATACGTATTTAAATGTGTATGTGAATATGATTTTTCATCTAAAAAAGTAATATAAACTCAGTGAAGCAAAAAAGATCATCACAAAAGCATACAAATGGATGCCTAGCATACCTCTGAGGAGAGCTACAGCAGACTCTGGTTACATTGGTTGCCTTGAGGCAGGAGAACTGAGTGACTGTCCTTGTATTCCATTGTGTACTTTTAGAATTTTAAGCTACACGTGTCATCTATTAAAAAATAATAGAAATAATGAAAACTGTACATAAAGTAAAAGAAGAAAGCCTTCCCTAACTGCCTCCTTTGATTCTACTGCTCAGCCTAAGCCATGATCAACAAATTTGCTTTGTATCTTTCCAGGTCTTTCTCTGTCTATGCTCATACACTATGTATTTTTTCTTTTTTAAAAGATGGAATTATATTGTATACACTATTTCTGTAGTGTGCAGAATAATGTAGCATGAACACAGAGTGTTCTTTTTTACATGCTTGATGTTTTTGGTTTTCTTCTGCCTAAAGTGCTTATTATAAAAATCAAAGATCACAGAATCAAATAAACATAGGAAGGAAAGAAAATCTAAAATAGTACCATCCATTTCAGTATTTTAAACACAGCCCAGGCTAGGCATGGTGGCTCATGCCTGTAATCCTACCACTCTGGAAGGCCAAGGAGGGGGGGATTTCTTGCTCAGGAGTTCAAAACCAGCCTGAGCAAGAGCTAGACCCATCTCTACTAAAAATAGAGAAATTAGCCAGACATGGTGGTGGGGGCCTATAGTCTTAGCTACTTGAGAGGCTGAGGCAGGAGGATCTCTGGAGCCCAGGAGTTTGAGGTTGCTGTGAGGTAGGATGCCATGGCACTCTATTCAGGATGACAGAGTGAGACACTGTCTCAAAAAATAATAATAATAAATAAATAAATAAAATACTGGCATCGCTATGACACCACAGCATTCTACCCACCATAAGGAGTAAGACTCTGTTTCAAAAAATAAAATAAGGGTGGTGCCTCTGGCTCAGTGGGCAGGGCACCAGCCCCATATACCTAGGGTGGCAAGTTCAAACCCAACCCCTGTCAAACTGCAACACAAAAATAGCTGAGTATTGTGGCGAGTGCCTGTAGTCTTAGCTTCTTGGGAGGTTGAGGCAAGAGAATCTCATAAGCCCGGGAGTTGGAGGTTGCTGTGAGCTATGTGATGCCATGGCATTCTACTGAGGGTGATAAAGTGAGACTCTGTCTCTACAAAAAAAAATAAATTATTTGATTAAATTAAACACAAAGCCCAAAGTCCATACAGAGCCCCAGCTAACCAGTCAGCAGTGGGTACCCTAGGTGAGGAAAGTGGCTATAAAAAGGGGGACTTTGGGTTCGGCACCTATGGCTCAACGGGCTAAGGCACCAGCCACATATACCTGAGCTGGCGGGTTCTAATCCAGCCTGGGCTAGCCAAACAACGACAGCTGCAACCAAAAAATGGCCGGGCATTGCGGCAGGCGCCTGTAGTCCCAGCTACTTGGGAGGCGGAGGCAGGAGACTCGCTTGAGCCCAGGAATTGGAGGTTGCTGTGAGCTGTGATGCCACGGCACTCTATCCAGGGTGACAGCTTCAGGCTCTGTCTCAAAAAAAAAAGGGGGAGGGACTTTGGCTTTATCTGCTTTGTGTATATTTCTTACAGTGAGAATATATTTTTGTACATTGATTCTTTTTTGGATAAAATATTTGTATAGGCTCAACACCTGTAGCTCAGAGGCTAGGATGCTGGCCACATACACTGGGCCTGGCAGGTTCAAACCCGGCCTGGGCCTGCCAAACAACAATGACAACTACAACAACAAAAAAAAAATCGCCTGGTATTGCGGCAGGCACCTGTAGTCTCAGCTACTTGGGAGGCTGAGGTAAGAGAATCGCTTAAGCCCAAGAGTTAGAGGTTGCTGTGACCTGTGACACCACAGCACTCTACTAAGGGCAACATATGAGACTGTCTCAAAAAAAATTTTTTTTGAGTGGTGCCTATGGCTCAACGATTAGGGCGCCAGCTCCATATACCGAGGGTGGTGGGTTCAAACCCAGCCCTGGCCAAACTGCAAAACAACAACAATAAAAAAATAGCCGGGCAATGTGGCGGGCTCCTGTAGTCCCAGCTCCTCGGGCAACTGAGGCAAGAGAATCGCCTAAGCCCAGGAGCTAGAGGTTGCTGTGAGCTGTGTGACGCCACAGCACTCTACTGAGGGCGCTAAAGTGAGACTCTGTCTCTAAAAAAAATTTGTATAGTTAAAAAAAATAAATTAGGCTCGGCGCCTGTGGCTCAATGGCCTAAGGCGCCAGCCACATATACCTGAGCTGGCGGGTTCGAATCCAGCCAGGGCCCGCCAAACAACAATGATGACCGCAACCAAAAAAAAAATGGTCAGGTATTGTGGCGGGCGCCTGTAGTCCCATCTACTTGGGAGGCAGAGACAAGAGACTCGCTTGAGCCCAGGAATTGGAGGTTGCTGTGAGCTGTGATGCCACAGCACTCTCTCCAGGGTGACAGCTTGAGGCTCTGTCTCCAAAAAAAAAAAAAAAAAAATTAAAGGACAAAATCTGAAAATTATTTTCCCTTTTCTCTCTCCAAAAAATGGAGGGGAAACACACAAGGTGCAAGTCCCTTGTGTTCTTAGTATTATCGGCCTGCTCTATATTCGTCAGACCTTCCTTTCCCCCTACGAATATGCTAACTAGAATATTTTTATAACAGTAGAAACATGCCAGTTATTTTTTAAGTAACAGTTTTATTTTTATTTATTTATTTATTTATTTTTGAGTCAGAGTCTCACTATGTTGCCCTTGGTAGGGTGCTATGGCATCACAGCTCACAGCAACCTCTAACGCTTGGGTTTAAGCAATTCTCATGCCTCAGCCTCCCAAGTAGCTGGGACTACAGGCACCTGCCACAACACCCTGCTATTTTTTGTTGCAGTTGTCATTGTTGTTTAGCTGACCTGGGCTGGGTTTGAACCCACCAACTTCAGTGTATGTGCCTGGCACTGTAACCACTGTGCTACAGGTGCTAAGCCTAAATAACAGTTTTATTGAGATATGATTCACATACTATGACGTTTCCTTTTTTTTTTTTTTTAGAGACAGAGTCTCACTTTATGGCCCTCAATATAGTGCCGTGGTGTCACTCAGCTCACAACAACCTCCAACTCCTGGGCTTAGGCAATTCTCTTGTCTCAGCTTCCCGAGTAGCTGGGACTACAGGTGCCTGCCACAGCGCCTGGCTATTTTTCTGTTTTGCAGTTCGGCCGAGGCCAGGTTTGAACCCACCACCTTCAGTATATGGAGCCATTGCTCTACTTGATGAGCCACAGGTGCTGCCCAGAAGTTTCCTTTTTTAAAATGTACACATCAGTAGTTTTTTGTTTTTTGTTTTTTTTTTGAGACAGAGCCTCAAGCTGTCACCCTGTATAGAGTCCTGTGGCATCACAGCTCACAGCAACCTCCAATTCCTGGGCCCAAGCGAGTTTCCTGCCTCTGCCTCCCAAGTAGCTGGGACTACAGGCACCCGCCACAACGCCCGGCCATTTTTTGGTTGCAGCCGTCATAGTTGTTTGGCGGGCCCCGGCTGGATTAGAACCCACCAACTCAGGTGTACGTGGCTGGTGCCTTAGCCCACTGAGCCACAGGCACTGAGCCAGTAGTTTTGTTTTGTTTTGTTTTTTTGAAACAGAGTCTCACTGTGTCACCCTTGGTAGAGTGCTATGGTGTCACAGCTCACAGCAACCTCAGACTCTTGGGCTCAAGTGATTCTCTTGCCTCAGCCCCCCAAGTAGCTGGTACTATAGACGCCCACCACGCTTGCCTATTTTTTTTTTGTTGCAGTTGTCATTGTTTTTCAGCTGGCCCAGGCTGGGTTCAAACCTGCCACCCTCAGTGCATGTGGCTGGCACTGTAACCGCTGTGCTACAGGTGCTGAGCCCACCTCAGTAGTTTTTGGTATATCCATAGAAGTTTACAGTCATCACCACTCTCTAATTCGAGATCATTTTTGTCACCCCCTCCCCCAAAGAGACCTGATACCTATTGACATTCACTCCATATCCCACCCTCCCCCAGCTCTTGGCAACCATTAACTGTACTTTCTGTCTTTGTGGGTTTTATTATTCGGGACGTTTCCTGCAAGTGGAATCCTAGGATATGTGGCCTTTAGTGACTGGCTTCTTTCACTTAGAGTGATGTCCTCCAGGCTCATGCATGTTGCAGCATGTGTTGGGACTTCATTCCTGCCTGTGGCCGAGTAATATTCCATTGTGGGGATAGCCCACTTCTGGTTTATCCATTCATCAGTTGGTGAGTACAGTGGGTTACAGGTTGGTTTGCAGGTTACTTCTTTCCATTACCACGTCAGAGAATCTCATCATCTGTCATTCCTTTTCTTTTCTGTTTTTTTTTGGTTTTTTTTTTTTTGAGACAGAGTCTCACTATGTTGCCCTTGGTAGATTGCCATGGCATCACAGCTCACAACAACTTCAAACTTGGGCTTAAGTGATTCTCTAGCCTCAGCCTCCCAAGTAGCTGGGACGACAGGCGCCTGCCACAACACCTGGCTATTTTTGTTTTTGAGGTAGTTGTCATTGTTGTTTGACAGGCCCAGGCTGGGTTTGAACCCACAGCTCTGGTATATGTGACTGGTACCCTAGCTGCTGAGCTATAGGCGCTGAGCCTGTCACTCCTTTTTAATGGCTTTCCATTACCTCATTATTTGTCTGTGATCTGTGGAGCCCTTTGGTGCCTGTGGAGACCCCTGACTTGCCACTCTGCCACTGCTTTTCTGGGGAGTCCGCAGTGCTTGAGGGGGCCATGGTCACATAATCTTTTTTTTTTTTGAGACAGAGCCTCAAGCTGTCATCCTGGGTAGAGTGCTATGGCATCACAGCTCACAGCAACCTCCAATTCCTGGGCTCAAGTGAGTCTCCTGCCTCCGCCTCCCAAGTAGCTGGGACTACAGGCACCCGCCATGCCTGGCCATTTTTTGGTTGGAGCTGTCATTGTTGTTTGGCAGGCCCAGGCTGGATTCGAACCCGCCAGCTCAGGTGTACGTGGCTGATGTCTTAGCCTGTTGAGCCACAGGCGCCGAGCCCATGGTCACATAATCTTAAGTGGAATTTTCAGGGAGAGTAAGGGGTTTACCCAGGATCATAAACTCAAGTGTTTAACTCCTAGCTGAGGCCATAGTCCCTCCCACATAGCCTGTGGTAGGCAGGCCCAGATCTGAAAGTCTGGCCTTGATCCCCTTCCTCAGTTCTCAGTGGGGTTTCCCTCTGAGCACTCTGTCCAGGGCTCCAGGGCTCCAGGGCTCTACAGGCTGCTACTTGTCTACCTCCTGGCTCTTGAGGCAGGACTTGTTTTGTGACTCACCACTATTCCTCCTTTTCCCTTCTAACTTTTGCAAGTTCCCAGGACAGGTCTTCTCAAATACTGGCTCCCTGGGCACCCTTCGTCTGAAATATCAGCCTCTGCCTTCCTCCCTCATTTGCATTTCAAAAGATCTCTTTAGGATTTGATTGGGCCTTAAGATAGTCTCTACTTGAAAGTGCATCTGGAGTTCCCTTCCCTGGCTTTGTGGACCTAACCTGCACTTTGAATCTCTTGGGAAACTATTTAGAAGTCCTGATGCCAGGGACCTACCCTTGACCATCAGTTTGTTTGTTTTTTTTTTAAGTTCCCCTGGGTAATTCTGATGTACACACTAAGTGGGAAGCACAGTGCTAGCTCCACTCCGACCTTCATCGAATTCGAAGGCACATTTTCTTCTACCAAGTCTTTGGAATTTGATAAAGAGCCATGTCAAGAACTGAGCCTAGGGCCAGTGTGGTAACTCACACCTGTAATGCTAGCACTCTCGTCCGCCAAGTTGGGAGGATCTTTAGCTCAGGAGTTTGAGACCAGCCTGAGCAAGAGCGAGACCCCATCTCTACTACATATAGAGTATGGCATTGTGGCATGCACCTGTCGTCCCAGATACTCAGGAGGCTGAACAGGAGCATCACTTGGATCCAGAGTTTGAGGTTGCTGTGAGCTTAGGTGACACTACAGCATTCTAGCCTGGGCAACAGAGTGAGACTCTGTCTTTAAACTTTTTTAAAAAAGAACTTGTCGGGCAGCACCTGTGGCTCAAAGGAGAACAGTGCTAGCCCCATATACTGGAGGTGGCAGGTTCAAACCTGGCCCCAGCCAAAAACTGCAAAAAAAAAAAAGAAATGAAAAAAAGAACTTGTCGGTTTGGTGCCTGTGGCTCAAGCAGTAAGGCACCAGCCACATACACCTGAGCTGGTGGGTTCAAATCCAGCCTGGGCCTGCCAAAGAACAATGACGGCTGCAGCCAAAAAATAGCCAGGTGTTGTGGCAGGCACCTGTGGTTCCAGCTACTTGGGAGGTGGAGGCAAGAGATTCGATTGAGCCCAGGAGGTTTGAGGTTGCTGTGAGCTGTGATGCCACGGTATTCTACCCAGGGCGACAGCTTGAGGCTCTGTCTCAGAAAGAAAGAACTTGTCCTAGACTTGTCTTAGGTTAGCTATGGATTTCTTGTAAGACCTTGAGCAAGTCCTTGCCCCTCTCTCTTGGTTTCGGTGAAACAGGGCTTGGATCAGATCAGTAGCTCTTACCTTCAGGGATGGGGTGTGAGTGGTGGGGGATGCATGTAGGCACATATCCAAATCACTTGGGACCACCTTTAAAAATATACCAGCTCAGTGGCACCTGTCGCTCATCGAGTAGGGCGCCGGCCCCATACACTGAGGGCGGTGGGTTCAAACCCAGCCTCGGCTGAACAGCAAGACAGAATAGCTGGACGTTGTGGTGGGCGCCTGTAGTTCCAGCTACTCGGGAGGCTGAGGCAAGAGAATCGCCTAAGCCCAAGAGTTGGAGGTTGCTAGTGAGCTGTGTGATGCCATGGCACTCTACCGAGGGCGATAAAGTGTCTACAAAAAAAAAAAAAAAAAAGGGGGCTCAAAATATACCAGCTTAACTTAAAGTCAAAAGCATCCTAAGCGTGGTTTCATATACCACCACCATGAATCACCCCTCTCTTGGGAGGAAGTGTTCAAATGGAATCATGCATCTTATTGAATAACTTTTTTAAACAGTGGGAAACTTTAGTAATGATTATTTGTACATTCCTGCAAATACCCCAACATAGGGATTGTGCCATTTTTTGTTCTTGCCAGCAATTTATGAACGATCTTCTTTTTCTATAGCTTTGCCAATACAATATGTTGTCAGATACTTGGATTTTTGCTAGTCTGGTAGGTGGGAAATGGTATCTCAGTGTAGTTTTAATTTGCATTTCTCTCTCTGAGTGGGGTTGAACATTTTGATATGATTAAGATTCATTTGCCTTTCTTTTCCTGTGAACTATTTTCCATATCTTTAGCCTATTATATAAGTTTATTGGCTTTTTTATTCTATTTGTGAAGATTTTTATATATTTAGGTTATAACCCTTTATTGGTATAATATATGGCATAACTTTTTTTCCTAGTTTGTCATTTATAATTTTACTTTTCTTGGGGTGTTTTTTTTCATGTAGAACTTGCATGTAAAATCTAATATGTCAAATCCCCCCCCCCCTTATTGCTTCTGGATTTTCGAATCATTATTTGCTATTAGTCTCATGATAATTTCTAAGCCTGTATAATTATGATTTGTTACACCCATAGTCATTTGAATAGTATGCATTTTGGATTAAAGTTCCAAGTAGATGTCAGTTTTAGGAAGCCAGGATTCCCTCTGAAACAGAGATTGGCATGCAGAAGTTTATGGATGAGTCCCTTTGGGAGTGACACCATCCATGCAGGGGGAGCACCTGACCTTGGTCATTGCTGCGAGGGGTACTCAGCTTTGAAATCTGAGCTGGGGAATGAGTGTCTCAGTTCTAATGGGGGATCTGGACCAATCACCACAGGACCCTCCCTGGGAACTTAGTGTTGGTCACTGTAGTGTTCTCTGCAACTAACTGCCTGGCACATAATAGGTGCTCAGGAAATCTTTGATGAATGAATGAAAGACAAACAAGAACAGAAACCTAGATTTTCAGGTCTTGGCCCAGACCAGCAAGATCACAATGTGGCAGTGGGACAGAGGGGAGGAACCATGGGTACTCAGGGGCTCTGTCTTGTCCCCCATTTGCAGCCCACTGGGTGGTCTCAAGGGCCCCTCGGGCTCCCTGTTGGTTCTGGTCAAGGCCTGGACATTGGGCTAGGGTGGGATATGACTGCCTATGCACCACCCTTGTGAGCTTTTCTTTCTGACTTTTTAAAATCTCCCTTTAGCATTCCCTGAAGAAAAGAGGAACTCGCTCCCTGGGGAAGACAGATAAGAAGCCTTCTGCACAGGTACTTCCTGGCTGCCCCCCTACCCCGCGCCCCCCACCCCCCGCCCCGTAGGTTTTGGCCTGAAGACTCAAGCCTGACTCCAGGTGTCCTAAGGGGAGTCCCCAGGAGTGCCCACCTCTCTCTAGCTTCTACCCTGTCCTTCCTGTGTGCATTTTCTTAGCTTTGCTGCCCACTTCCACTTTTTTTTTTTTTGAGTCAGAGTATCACTATGTCACCCTCAGTTAAGCACTGAATTGTCATAGCTCACAGCAACCTCAAACTCTTGGGCTTAAGTAATTCTCTTGCCTCAGCCTCCCAAATAGCTGGGATTACAGGCACCCACCACAACACCTGGCTATTTTTTTTGTTGTAGTTGTCATTGTTTGGCAGACCCTGGCTGGGTTCAAACCCAGTAGCCCCCGTGTATGTAGCTGGCACCCTAGTCGCTGAACTACAGGCACGGGGCCCCAAACCACACCTTGAGCCCATGGTTCTTGGATACTCAGAACCCCCCCACCCCCAGCAGAAAGCTAACTTCCCAAACAATGTGACAATCAAGTCCAAAGGTGTAGAGTCAGAAGGACTGTTATTGTCCCATTTCTCAGGTGAGGAAGCTAGTAGTAATGGTAGCAGCAGTCGGCCATCAGAATGTCACTTCCAGGCTGTGGGTGGTACTCCATGCTTGCTGCAATTTCAAGATTATTGCAATCTCAGCTTCCCCTCTGACCCCCCCACTCCTTGAGGGTTGGGCGGTGTCTGATTCATTCCTGCCATCCCAGCATATAGTTTGGGTTCCCCAAGATGCTGTAGCTGGCGCTGAGTTTCCTAACACTAAACTGCCTGGGTTGTGTCTGTCTCTGTGCCATCGGGCCCCAGGAGGACAGTGCAGATCTGAAGTGCCAGCTGCACTTTGCCAAGGAGGAGTCGGCCCTCATGTGCAAGAAGCTCACCAAGCTCGTCAAGGAGAACGACGGCATGAAGGAGGAGCTGCTCAAGTACCGCTCGCTCTACGGGGACCTGGACGGCGCCCTGTCAGCCGAGGAGCTCGCCGACGCGCCACACTCGCGGGAGGCCGAGCTGAAGGTGCACTTGAAGTTGGTGGAGGAAGAAGCTAACCTGCTGAGCCGCCGCATCGTGGAGCTGGAGGTGGAGAACCGGGGCCTGCGGGCCGAGATGGATGACATGAAAGATCACGGTGGCGGCTGTGGGGGGCCCGAGACACGCCTGGCCTTCTCCGCGCTCGGTGGCGGCGAGTGTGGGGAGAGCTTGGCGGAACTGCGGCGACACCTGCAGTTCGTGGAGGAGGAGGCGGAGCTGCTGCGGCGCTCCTCGGCCGAGCTCGAGGACCAGAACAAGCTGCTTTTGAACGAGCTGGCGAAGTTCCGCTCGGAGCACGAGCTGGACGTGGCGCTGTCGGAAGACAGCTGCTCCGTGCTCAGCGAGCCCTCGCAGGAAGAGCTGGCGGCTGCGAAACTGCAGATCGGCGAGCTCAGCGGCAAGGTCAAGAAGCTGCAGTATGAGAACCGGGTGCTTCTCTCCAACCTCCAGCGTTGTGACCTTGCCTCCTGCCAGAGCACGCGGCCGATGCTAGAGACTGACGCCGAGGCCGGAGACTCCGCCCAGTGTGTGCCGGCGCCCCTTGGTGAGGCCCACGAGCCCCACGTGGCCCGGCTTTGCAGAGCCAGGGAGGCCGAGGCACTGCCTGGACTGAGGGAGCAGACCGCCCTGGTCAGTAAGGCCATCGACGTCCTGGTGGCAGATGCGAATGGCTTCTCCGCTGGCCTCCGGTTGTGTTTGGACAATGAGTGTGCAGATAACAGCGAGGGCCCCAGGGATGCCAAGCTCATCCATGCCATCCTGGTGCGTCTGAGCATGCTGCAGCAGGAGCTGAACGCTTTCGTGCGGAAGGCAGACACAGCCCTGGGAAACTCTGGCAAGGAGCAGCCAGACCCATTCTCCTCGCTGTCTACCTTCGGTTCCCAGGGGCCCTCTAAGGAGATTCTTCTGGCTAAAGACCTTGGCTCAGACTTCCAGGTAAGATGTCCCAGTCACAGACCATATAACTTTTAAAATTAATTTTTACTGAACCATAACACACAGGAAAAGACATGAGTACTCACAGCTTCATCCCTTCAGAGGGACGGATTGGCTGGTAAAGAGAGTTCTTGGCGAAGGAACGGCCTGTGCAAAGGCACAGCTCAGATCAGAGGTGGAAGAACCATGGTGTGTCTCAGGCATTGATTAAAGAGTAGGCATGAGGCTGGGCTACAGAGAGCATTGGGGAGGTTTGATTTTCATCTTGAGAGCAGTGGGGTCTTTCTATTTCCAGAGAGAGCCTGTTTCTTTCCAATAACTTACACCATGATACTATGCCATAATTTTTTTAACTTGTGCCCTGTTAGTCTGGCTTGATCTTGCTTTTTTTTAAGGAAGGAGACTGCCTGTGTTGAGTCTGCCTTGTTGAGTCTGCCTCCTCAAAGGAGGAATGAGCAGGTGCCACATGGTACCTGTGGTAGCTATGGTAGGCAGGACAGTTGGGGCTGGCTCAGAAAGTTTGGGCACAAGATAGACCTTTCACAGAGTCAGTGTTTTCACTCACATTTACCTATGTCCTCTCAGCAGACATTCACTGAGTGGTGGCAGGGCCCCCGGCCAGGGCTGGGATTGGGTTGCAGAGGTGATAGGTGGTCAGATGGAAGCTGGAGGTCTGGGATGGGGGCTGTTTCTGGCACATCTCAGTCCCTTCCCCATTGTTATCTTTGGTCTTTTCTGCCTGTACCTCTGCGCATAGCCACCTGACTTCAGGGACTTGCCAGAATGGGAGCCCAGGATCCGAGAACCCTTCCGCAATGGTGACTTAGACTCCAAGCCTGACCCCAGCCGAAGCTTCAGACCTTACCGAGCTGAAGACAATGATTCCTATGCCTCTGAGGTGGGTCTTGGCCTGAGCAAGCAGGGAGGTAGGTAGTAGGAGGAAAGTGGCCAGGGCCTCTCTCTAACAGAATGACCATGGAGAGTCTTAACTGGTAATGATAATGGATTTTGAGCATTCTATTTTGTCCCAAGCTTCCTGTCAGCCAGGGCAAAAAGGGAAATAAGAAAGTTTGGGTCATTCTTCTGGCCTGATTAAAGGAAACTTATAAACTCATCTGAAGAAATTGATTTTTTTCCTATAGTAAATCAACCAGGCATTTAATAATTTTTTTCATTTAATAGAAATAATAATTTATGTGGCAGGAAGGCAGCAGTCTCTAGTCAGGCTGTTTGGGTTTAAACTGTGGATCTACTCTATCACGGCTGTGAAATCTTAGATAAATCATTTCACCTCTCTGACTCAGTTTTCCTACCTATAAAATGAAGGTCCCTTATGAGGTTGTTGAAAGGATTAAATACGTGAAAAATCTTAGCTGAAGGCCTGGTCCATGTTGGTTGAGGATGTGGATGATGAGGATAACACATCACTGGGACTCAGTGGGCCTGAGATCAAGTCTTAGTTCTACTAGAGTGGCTGTGTGACCTTGGACATGTTCTTGGCTCTTGCTTCCTTTTCTGTAATACGGGAGGGTAAGAGTGAATGGTGGCTATAGAATCCTATAGAATATAGGATTCTCTGCTCTGAGAGGAATTCTGGGTGGTCTGAGCTCGTCCCAAGTCTACTAAGCCTCTTCTCAGCTTTTCATAATGAACCTGAAGCTAGGAAAAGACTCCTGTGGACCGAGTCGGATATCCCTGTAACTCCTGAACTGTGAAAGTCCTGTTTATATCCCAGCCTGAGCACTCTTTTCCTCTGAGTGTCCCTGGGAACAACTCTGGTCCCAGGAAGGCCAGCTGGTAACTGTAGGGAGGAGAACCTTCTTGGAAGCCAGTGGGGTCAAACTCTCTTAAGTGAGGTGGTCTGAGCTTCCTAGAAACCATGGCAAGAAGAGAAGAAAATGAGGTACTTAATTCTCATTTGCTGAGAAAAAAGAAATAGGCCTATGTCTTTAGGCTCATTTGTAGAGGAAATAATTTCCTGCATGCATTCAGATGTCATTTCATTCTTAAATGTCATTAAAGCCATTCTTTAATGAGTTATAATTGCCCAGCACTGTGTTGAACACTAGGTTGGAGAAGGATGCCACAGAAAGCACACAGCATTTTAGCGCTGCAAGGATTTTTAATACAAGACAGACAGGATATACCTCAAGCCAGCGTGCCTTCCCTTGCCAAATTATCACATTAACAGCCATATGATAAATATTTATTTTCTTTCACAAAGGGACATCTGCCATGGCTGGGAAGATTTTTATGCAGGAATTGAGACTGACACTTCCCTGCCCCTTTTCCCCCTTGCTTAATATGATAGCGTAAACATTTCCCTCTGTTACCTGAAATACTTAAAAGAAATTTTATTTTATTGAAATGTAACACATATACAGAAAAGTGCTCATATTATAAGTAAAGAGCTCACATAATTTTTACAAACTGAATATTCCTATATAATTAGCACCTAGATCAGTGAACCAAGTATAGCCAAGAAGTCCCTGTGTGCCTTTTTTGTCACCATCTGTACCTCTAACAGAATAGATTGATTATGCCTATTTAGCTGCAACCTTTTTTTTTTTTTTTTTTTTTTTTTTGAGACAGTCTCACTTTGTCATAGCAACTTCAAACTTCTGGGCTCAAGTGATTCTCTTGCCTCAGCCTCCCAAGTGGCTGGGACTACAGGTGCCCGCCACGATGCCCGGCTATTTTTTTTAGAGGTGAGATCTCACTCTGGCTCAAGCTGGTCTCAAACCATGAGCTCGGGCAGTCCACTTGCCTCGGCCTCCCAAGTGCTGGGATTACAGATGTGAGCCACTGTGCCCAGTCTAGCAACAAATTTTTAAAACATAATTTCCCCTGAAAATACAGGTCTATCTTAAATTTTTTTTTTTTTTTTGGCCGGGGCTGGGTTTGAACCTGCCACCTCCGGCATATGGGGCTGGCATATTACTTCTTTGAGCCACAGGTGCTGCCCTTATTTATTTATTTATTTTATTTTTGAGACAGAGTCTCACTATATTGTCCTTGGTAGAGTGCCGCAGTGTCCCAGCTCACAGCAACCTCTGACTCTTGTGCTTAAGTGATTCTCTTGCCTCAACCTCCCAAGTAGCTGAGACTACAAGTGCCTGCCGCAACGCTCAGCTATTTTTTTGTTTCAGTTGTCATGGTTTAGCTGACCCAGGTTGTCAGGTTCAAACCTGCCAACCTTGGTGTATGTGGCCTGCGCCCTAACCACTGAGCTATGGGTACCAAGCCTGCAGTTGTCATTGTTGTTTAGCAGGCCCGGGCCAGAAGTGAACCTGCCTGCCTTGGTATATGTGGCAGGTGCCCTAATCACTGAGCTACGGGCACTGAGCCAGCTCTATCTTTTTTTTTTTTTTTTTGGAGACAGAGCCTCAAGCTGTCACCTTGGATAGAGTGCCGTGGCATTATAGCTCACAGCAACCTCCAGTTCCTGGGCTCAAGCGAGTCTCTTGCCTCTGCCTTCCAAGTAGCTGGGACTACAGGCACCCGCCACAACGCCCAGCCATTTTTTTTTTGGTTGCAGCCACCATTGTTATTTGGCAGGCCCGGGCTGGATTCGAACCCACCAACTCAGGTGTACGTGGCTGGCGCCTTAGCCCGTTGAGCCACAGGCGCCGAGCCAGCTCTATCTTTTTTTAAGATTTTATTATCAAGGCTCGGCGCCTGTGGTTCAACGGGGTAAGGCGCCAGCCACATACACCTGAGCTCACGGGTTCGAATCCAGCCCGGACCCGCCAACAACAATGATGGCTGCAACCAAAAAAAAAACTGGCTGGGCGTTGTGGCGGACGCCTGTAGTCCCAGCTACTTGGGAGGCAGAGGCAGGAGACTCGCTTGAGCCCAGGAATTGGAGGTTGCTGTGAGCTGTGATGCCATAGCACTCTATCCAGGGTGACAGCTTGAGGCTCTGTC
>CAUYON010083921.1:0-27085 GCA_963573935.1 Arctocebus calabarensis | reverse complement strand
AAGCTGTCACCCTGGGTAGAGTGCCATGGCATCATAGCTCACAGCAACCTCTAATTCCTGGGCTCAAGCGAGTCTCTTGTCTCTCCCTCCCAAGTAGCTGGGACTACAGGCGCCCGCCACAACGCCTGGCCATTTTTTTTTTTTTTTTTGGTTGCAGCCATCATTGTTGTTTAGCGGGGCCGGGCTGGATTCGAACCCGCCAGCTCAGGTGTACGTGGCTGGCGCCTTAGCCCGTTGAGCCACAGGCGCTGAGCCTGTAGATTGATTCTTAACATTGAAAACCAAATGACATGTATAGGGTATGACAATTAAGTTTGCAAACTTGTCCTAGAAAAAGTACTACATACCCTGTTTCTGAATATCACTACGGTCACCTTCGAAGTACTCCCCTTAGGAAGCTACCAATACCAGGGCCTAGGCCACCCTTCGAAGCAATTTGGGACCTCTTTTTCTGGAATGGCCATCAGAGCCGTCATCATATTACCCTTAATATCCTGAATGTCATCAAAATGTCTTCCTCTCAATATTTCCTTTAACTTCAGGTAAAGAAAAAAGTCATTGGGGGACCATCTCAAGTGAGTAGGGAAGGTATCCTAATACAGTTATTTGTTTACTGGATAAAAAAATCCCTCATAGACAGTGCTGTGGTGGGAGCTGGTGCACTGTCGTGACACAAGATCCATGAGTTGTTGGCGAAAAGTTTAGGATGTTTTTGTCTAACATTTTTTTTTGTAGAGACAGAGTCTGACTTTATCGCCCTCAGTGGAGTGCCGGGGCATCACACAGCTCACAGCCACCTCCAACTCCTGGGCCTAGGCGATTCTCCTGCCTCAGCCTCCCCAGTAGCTGGAACTACAGGCACCCGCCACAACGCCCGGCTATTTTTCTGTTTTGCAGTTGGGCAGAGGCTGGGTTTGAACCCGCCACCTTTGACACATGGGGCAGGTACCCTACTCGATGAGCCACAGGCGCCGCCCTGTCTAACTTTTTCAAACAGCCTTTTTAGCACTACCAAGTAGTAAACTTGGTTAACTTTTTCCCACTTGATACCAATTCATAATGAATAATCCCTCTGATAAACAAAAAAGGTTAGCATCATCGTTTTGACTCTTAATTTGGACTGACGGAACATTTTTGGTTGTGGAGAACTGGCTGACTTCTGTTGTGTACTATGATGCTTTGTTTCAGGGTTGTATTGGTACACCCATGATACCCAGTGATAAAACGGCCCAAAATAGGGTCTTGCTCTCCAAAAGGTCTTAGCAAACTTCAACCCTCCTTTGCTTTTGTTCATTGATGAGCTCCTTCGGGCCCATTTTTGCCCACACCTTTCTCATGCCAAGATTTTCAGTTAAAGATTTTCCTAACTAGTTATCTGCTGATGTTTACTTAGCCTGCTATGCTTCTCATGGTCAGCTGACGATGTCGATGCACAACTCCATGAATTTTTGCAATGTGGTCATCGGGTCTGCTTGCTCCTGGCCTCCCTGACCTCTCTTCATCAGTAACACTTTTTCTTCCCTCAGAAAAGCATTTCATCTATTTGTATACTGCTGTTTTCTTCGTGGCATTATCCTCAGACACTTGGACTACCGTATTCCTGATTTCACTTCCACTCTTGCCAAGTTTAACAAGAAATTTAGTATTTGTTCATTGCTCTAATTCAAGCTCTGACATTCTTGCAATGGCACACAGAAGCCACAACAATAAAGAAAGCCACTCAGCAAGACATTGCCACATGTTGACACCAACACAGATGGGAGATACTAATATGCCAAGGTCATAAAACCATACTGAGCTGTTTGTACAGTGCTGCCAACGTTAAATGCACAGTGGCAAGTTCTCAAACTTAATTGTCTGACCTCATGTGATGATGCCACTGTACTCTTGTCCAGGCAACAGAGCAAGATCTGTCTCAAAAAAAAAAAACATTAAATAAAAATGAGCATAGTTTTACGGCATTGTGATCAGATAAAATGGTCTATGTAATGTTGATTTTCTTTTGAAAAGTTTTCAAGATGTTTTTGGTGATCCGATATACTGTCGGTCATTAATGTTCATTGTGTCCTTGAAAAATAATGTTACATGTAATAAATTCTCAGTTTAATAGCAAAAGCTTTTCTTGCTCTTTATATTAACTCATGTTTTTAATCCTGCTTTTCTTTTTCTTTCTTTTTTTTTTTTTTTTTTGAGAGATGGAGTTTCACTTTATCGCCCTCGGTAGAGAGCTGTGGCATCACAGCTCACAGCAACCTCCAACTCCTGGACTTAGGCGATTCTCTTGCCTCAGCCTCCCGAGTAGCTGGGACTACAGGCGCCTGCCACAATGCCCAGCTATTTTTTATTGCAGTTTGGTCAGGGCTGGGTTCGAAACCGCCACCCTCGGTATATGAGGCCAGCGCCCTCCTCACTGAGCCACAGGCACCGCCCTAATCATGTTTTTCAAATCTATAGTAATCTCTAGCAACTTAAATCTATAGAAATCAGCTCGGCGCCTGTGGCTCAAGCAGCTAAGGCGCCAGTCACGTACACTTGAGCTGGCAGGTTCAAATCCAGCCTGGGCCCGCCAAACAACAATGACAGCTGCAACCAAATAAATAAATAAATAAAATAATTTTTAAAAAATCTATAGAAATCAGTGTTCAGTGAAAAAAACAGAGACTACTCCAGGTATTTTAAGCAGAGTGAGGTTCAATGTAGGGCAGTGGGTGTTCCCAAAGTCATTGTGAGGCTGTAGTGGGACCTTAAGCACATACCGAGACCATGTTAACAAATACTCACTGTGGCAACAACCGAGAGATGGGACATCTGTCTTGCCTTGCTGCTTCGACTACTGAACATTCACAAAACTAGGCACAAACCATTGATGCAGAAAAGCTGGATGGTTCAGCGATTGCACTTGGAGACAGTAACAGACGAAGGAAGAGAACAATGGGCCTCCTCCTCGGCCTCCTCCTCAGTCTTTCAGATCTTGCACAGTAGCACTAGGTGGTGGAATGGAATTCTGATCTAAAATACTCATTGCAAGCCAGGCACGGTGGCTCATGCTGTAATCCTAGCACTTTGAGAGGATGAGGAAGGTGGATTGCTTGAGCTCAGGAGTTCAAGACCAGCCTGAGCAAGAGTGAGACCCCATCTCTACTAAAAACAGAAAAAAGAATTTTTTTCCTCCCTAGCTACTTGGGAGGTTAAGGCAAGAGAATCGCTTGAGCCCAAGAATTTGCTATGAGCTGTGACACCACAGCACTCTACCCAGGACAACAAAGTGAGACTCTGTCTCAATAAAATTAACAAATAGCTAGGTGCGGTGGCTCACGCCTGTAATTCTAGCACTCTGGGATGCCACGGTGGATGGATTGCCTGAGCTCACAGGTTCGAGACCAGCCTGAGCCACAGTGAGACCCCCATCTCTGAAAATAGCTTGGTGTGTGGTGGATGCCTGCAGGAAGCAAAGACAAGAGAATCACCTGAACCCAAGAGTTTGAGGTTGCTGTGAGCTGTGACGCCAGAGCACTCTACCCATGGCAACAAAGTGAGACTCTGTCTCTAAAAATATATAATTAATAAATAAATAAATAAATAAAATACTCATTGTTAAGGGAACCTGGGAAATAGATTTTAGCTTTCCATTCTCTGCAGTATAGGAGCACAATAGCATGTGAGGATACATGCTGAGTATGTCAGTTTACATATTCTCAGCAATATTTTTCTTTTCTTTTCTTTTCTTTTTTGAGACAGAGCCTCAAGCTGTCACCCTGGATAGAGTGCTGTGACATCACAGCTCACAGCAACGTCCAACTCCTGGGCTCAAGCAAGTCTCCTATCTCCGCCTCCCAAGTAGCTGGGACTACAGGCACCTTCCACAACGCCTGGCCATTTTTTGGTTGCAGCCGTCATTGTTGTTTGGCGGGCCCGGGCCCGGGTTGGATTCGAACCCGCCAGCTTAGGTGTACCTGCCTTAGCCCGTTGAGCCACAGGCGCCAAGCCACAGCAATATTTTCTATCAGAGGGTTATAGAACTTGTGGTTTTTTTACTGAGACATAATATTTTATATGTTTTGGGGTACGTGTGATATTTTGTTGCAGGTATAGAATGGGTAATGATTGAGTCATGCTGTTTGGGGTATCCATCCACTTGAATATTTATCTTTTCTATGTGTTGAGAATAAGCTCTATAATATTCTTAATTATTTTTCATCTACTTGATCTATTAATTTCTCAGAGGTATTTTTTTATTTTATTTGTTTATTTATTTATTTATTTTTTGACACAGAGTCTCATTTTGTTGCCCTGGGTAGAGTGACATGGTGTCATACCTCACAGCAACCTCAAACTCTTGGGCTCAAGCGATCCTCTTGCCTCAGCCTACTACGTAACTGGGACGACAGGTGTCCACCACAGTGACCAGCTATTTTTAGAGATGAGGTCTAGCTCTGGTTCAGGCTGGTCTCGAACCTGTGAGCTCAGGCAATCCACCGCTCGTCCTCCCACACTGCTAGGAGCTCGTCCTCCCACAGTGCTAGGATTACAGGCGTGAGCCACACTCCTGGCCAACATGTGTACTATAATTTAAATTTCTCCAGGAAAGTCTAAGTTGTCACTTATATTGTTCTTTCAAAAAGAACCCCACCCACCACCCCTCACCTCCCTCTAGTACCATCTCCATTCCTTTGTTATTTTAATGTCAGTCTTTTTTTTTGTAGAGACAGAGTTTCACTTTATCTCCCTTGGTAGAGTGTCGTGGTGTCACACAGCTCACAGCAACCTCCAACTCCTGGGCTTAGGCGATTCTCTTGCCTCAGCCTCCCGAGTAGTTGGGACCACAGGCGCCCACCACAACACCCAGCTATTTTTCTGTTTTGTAGTTCGGCAGAGGCCGGGTTTGAACCCATCACCTTTGGTATATGGGGCCAGCACCCTACTTGATGAGCCACAGGCGCCGCCCTTAATGTCAGTCTTTTTTAACAGATGTAAACATTAGTTTTAATGTTTTTATAGTTCATATTTATTTCAGTTTATCATCAGACTTTAGCTTTTGTTTTTTTCTCTCAGTTGCTTCTTGGATTAAATTCCTTCATGGAGGAGGTGAAACAAGAGAGAGACTACGTGGGAGACTGAGCCACGATCCAGGATGGGGTTTTTTTCTTTAGTAAATACTTACTTACAGAAATAACCCTTCACTTATTTTCTCCCACACATCTTACATCACATGGTCTACAAGTATTTGTCACAACCAAGAAACCAACATTGGTATGTTACCATGAAACCAAATTCCAAACTTTATTTGGAATTCACCAGTTTACACCTTTCTGGGCTCTGTCTGTTCCAGGCTCCAGTGCAGGGTACAACATTGCTTAGGCTAACAGGTGTCCTTAGACTCCTCTGATCTGTGACAGTCTCTCAGTTATTCCTTGTTTTATATGACTTTGACAGTTTTGAGGTTTCTCAACTTGTGTTTCTCCTGATTAGGCTGGTCAGGGGGAGGGGTTTGGAAAGAATGTCCCGAGGGGACGTAGCTTCTCCTCACATCCTATCAGGGAACGTGATAGCCATAGGTATTAACTTTCTTTCTTTCTTTCTTTCTTTTTTTATTAAATCATAATTGTGTACATTGGTGCAAGCATGGGGCACAATGTGCTGACATTATATACAATCTGAAATATTTTCCTTGAACTATTTAACATAGCCTTCATGGCCTTTTAATCACTATATGAAGACATTTATATTCTACATTTAGTAATTTTCATTTATACCCTTGTAGGATGCACTGTAAGTGTGATCCCAGCAATCACCCTCTCTCTACTCATCCTCCCTCCTCCCCTCCGCTCCCTTGCCCCTTTCCCCATTTCTTGTGCTATAACTGGGTTTTAGCCTTCATATGAAAGCTTTAGATTAGTTTCATAGTAGGGCTGAGTACATTGGATACTTTTTCTTCCATTCTTGAGATACTTTGCTAAGAAGAATATGTTCCAGTTCCATCCATGTAAACGTGAAAGAGGTAAAGTCTCCATTTTTCTTTAAGGCTGCATAGTATTCCTGCTTTGTCTCTAGTAAAAATCTTCAAGTCTGTTTTTTCTGAATATATGACAAAGATATTGTCTCTGCTTTCTTTTGATATCAGTGATTATAAAAATGTAAATAGATTGAACACTCATACTAACAGCAGAGATTATTTTTAACTTTTAGTTTTCTATGTCTTGTCTTTTTTGGTCCTCTATTCTTCCCTTCCTGCCTTCTTTTTCATTAAATTTATATTTTCTAGTGTATTATTTTAATTCTCTTGTCATTTCTTTTAGTATATAGTTTTGAGTTATAATTTATAATAATTTGGTTAGGATTAGTAGCATCTTAATTTCCCCACCCCTCCCTCATGCTATTCTGTGTACTATACATTGTGTGCCCATTAACACATTTATAATTAATTATGAGTTGTTTAAATCAATAGGAAAAAATGAAGACTTATAGCAAAAATACACCTATACTGTTGTATATTTGCTTATGTAGTTTTAGAAAATACAATCATTTAACTAATACTTATATAGTGATGAATATGTCTATTCACTGTTTTATCCCCTTTATAAATATTGATGTCTTAATTCCCATGACCCTGTGAGAAAAGTACCATTATCAATCTCATTTTGTAGTGAGGAAACAAAGCCACAGAGAGGTTAAGAGGCTTGCCAAAGTTCACACAAATAGTGAATTGAAGAAACAATTCAAATCCAAGCAGTCAGGCCCCAGAGTTTTGGACTTTAATCATTATGCTGTGTTGCCTGTCTAAATAATTACATTAATGATGATATTGAATTTGTTTTTTCTCATTTTATTGAACATGTAGTATATGCTAGGCACTGTGGATATTGTAGTAAACAAGGTATATATGGGCTCTAGAATTATAGACCTTATAGTAAAGGGGTAGGAGAATATAAACATTAAATAAATAATTATAAAAATAATAAGTGATACAAAGGTTAAGTTTTAGGGTGTTATGACAGCACTTATCAGGAATATCCAATCTTATCTGGACAGGCTAACAGATTTGTTTCAGAAAGTAAATTGCCAAATTGAGAATTAAAAACTGAGTAGAATCTATCTAAACCCCAGCCATGGCCAAATCCTGCTAATGAATTCTGCTGCTTCTGTTAGTTATTAATCTACTTTCTTAACTGCTTTATTTCTCCTTTTTTCTTTCTTGCCTTCCTTTTGTCATAACTGCTCTTTAGTTTTATGAATGTCACATAAAAGGGCAGTCATTAGAATTCAAACAGTACATTTTCTTCATTCTGTGTTGGGAGTAATTTGTCAATGTTTGGAAATTCTGAACTGTGTCTATAGTTGTTTGGTGCTTAGAGGTTTCTTCTGATTTTCACCTTATAAGACATATTTTTTTGAGCTACTGTATTTTATTTTATAAGATTATTCATTTTACTTTTACAAAAGATGTAAATCATTTTAAGAAATGGTCATATAGTATACAAAATGTCAAGGAATCACCACTTCTTAAAAGGTTGTGAATTTTTGTTCTTGTGATTTCAGCTGTACATGGACGTAGCTTTGGGTTTGTCAGTTCTTTGCCTTGGTGCCCTCAGTCAGTAGCTTGGTAACATATTACACCAGCAGGTTCTTATTGTCTGTCAACACAAAGCTTGTTTTGTGTACAGTGTCAGCTCCTGGATGGTTCTGCAAAAGTGATGTGTCACTGAAATTTTCTTTTTTGACAAGTCTTTTACCTGGTGATCAATGGGTGTGATGAAATATATATTCTTTTCAAGAATTGAAACATTTCTTCTTAGCCATTTATCTTAGTCATTGATGATATATTTACAAAAAAATTGCCAATAAAACTTTCTTTTTTCTGTCCATTAAAAAAATAGCATTTTTCCTTTTTAAGTTTATTATTTCTATCAGTGAAGTGATGTGTAACTGCAGTCTCTCAGGCACTATATGTAAGCTGATGGAATGATTGCCTTTAACACAAGGGAGTAAGTGTAGAGAAAGAAAAGAGGACAGATTCAGGATGTGTTCCATTCAACCACAAATGAAATAGAAAAGTAGATTTTCACTAAATTATTTGAACAATCAGAGAGTTCAAACTCTCTGAAGAGTATATATTTTGTAATCAATACAAAGTGAGTTACATTTTGTCTCATTTGTACCTGATAACACAAAACCTTCTGGACATACTTTTAGCTGTAGAGAAGTCAAGAGGGTAGGTCTAGCACAGTCCATCTTGATTGTGGCCTGTAGTCACTGTCAAGGAGCTTGTGGCTATACCCCAGTATGATGCTCATTTTCTGGAGTAGTAGCTAATACTGTGGTACAATAAGAGGTACATATAACAAGTTACACATATTAAGACACCATATCTTTATAAAACAAGTGTTAATTTTAACTTGAGGTTAAAATCAAAGTAATGACATTACATTGTAGTACCTCTGAATTGGAGGTATTAGTTTTTGACATGTCGCTTTCCTTGGGACAACTTAAGTGTACAACTTCAGTGTAGCAACAAGAATTTATATCTTTAAGGATAGTTATAGATTGCCTTTAGCCAATTTCTCATAAATATGAGTATTGAAGTGATGAGGATTGGAAACAACTACGCATGCTTTTTATTTTTTTTTGTTATCAACAAAAGAAAATAGATAAAATTGTAGTAAGAACAATTTAGAGAAACCAGTAATAAATTATTTCACTTTGGCACTACAATAGGATTCTGAGGGCCATTGTGGAACTATTGTTCTGATGGTTTTAAAAATAGCTAGTCATCAGTCTAAAGTGGCTGAGTTGCCTGCATTCAGAAATATTTACTAGACATACTAGAAATATTTTTACACTGGTCTTTGGATTCTAGTTGTGGTTATGTTAGTAGTTAGTTGTATGGTCATAGGTCTCTTTCCAAAAATGGACTTTTCTCATGAAATTAATCATGTAACTATGGCATTGTATTTTGTGTGACTATCTGTTGTTCTTAAAGCATGATTGTCTGCAGTCAATTTTACAGCAAAAGCTTAGGAGATCTCTAATAAGTATTTTATAGTGGATCTACTTGGTGATATAGCTGGATTAGGACCTCTAATTGTGATAATATTATAAGTATGTAAAGCTCTATACTTATTGAATTTTAATGAATTGTATGAATCCTTTTGATAGGCTAACCTCTGTTGTATTTTAATCTCCCAATTCTTCTAGTAACTGTTCTAAACTTCTCAAAAGGCCTTCATATTGAGTATCTTCTTTAATCTGCAAAATGTGCTTGGAACAAGGGTGTGACACGTGTTATGTCTTCACCCTGAGGCAATCATGGATTACGTGTGATAAGGTCTAGAATGGAAGTGGAAGGAGGGGATAGCCCTTTTGGAGTCAGTATCCCCTGGAAGATAGAGAAGTCAGTCACTAGGAATCCCAGTCATAATCTGTGGCTGTAAGGAATCTAGCTGAATGTGCTTTGGTAGGAGCATGAACTTAAACTAGGTGAAGGTCAATATCTAAGAGTTCAAGAAATAGTGAGATAGGTGCAGGACAGACAGGATACTTCAGGAGATACATCCATGTAGGTTGACCCACAAGGTAGGGGAGGAGCTTGGTATATTTAGCCAACCAGGGAAAAACCCATGAGGGACACTAGGGTGAATAGACCCACCCAAGGTTGTTCTTTGCCTAGCAATGGGATGCCAGGAATTAAAACTACATATTTTGAGTATAATATCCCAAGAAAATATAGTAGAAGCTCTGTAAGTTGGTTTCCCAAAGAGCTGTAACACACAGGGGTTAACCTAAGGAAATGGTCAACATAAGGAACTAGGCCTACTGAGCTGATATGTATATGTGGTGTATGTCCAATCTATGAAAATTAGATCAACTTAAGGAGGTGGTCAATGTAGGGAGGTGGTCAACTATGTAGATTTTACTGTGTTTCATTTCTTCTAAGTTCAGTATTTAGTTTTTTCCTTACCCTCTCACTGTCAGGATTAGGGTGTTCCAGGCATGTATATTAAATAATATGTAAATCCTTACATAGAGTTTTTATGAAAAACATAGGATCCAGGATTCACTTTATTATGAGACACTAGACCTGAAAGCAAATTTATGAAATAAAATCTTGTGTGTATTATGAAAACCCGAGGCTGTGTATTTGCTCAATCAGGTTGCTTTCCTTGTAAGCAGAGTTTTAGAATTCAAGGTTTACTCAAAGGGCTGTTGTGAGCATGAATTTTTAAAATTAGTTATTGTTAAATGCAAAATTGCAAATAAGGAATACAAGCCTGGTTACCTGAGGGCATCTTTGTTGGCTGGAAAACCCATTCACTCCACAGCTGTCCCCATTCTTAATAGTCTCTGATGAATAACCAGGCCTGGAATCCCTTGAATATTTCTTCCTCCTTGTGCTCCAAACATCTGCTATCTCACACCCATTGTTTCTCTCATTTCTGAGAGATGTTGGTGATGGAGGGTGGGATTTTTTTTTTGCTTGTAGAAAAATACAAAGAAATGTTTGCTTATCAGTTTATTTATTTGTGTATTAATTACTACCCTTCCACTTCTAAGTAACAAAACATTCTTTATTCTCCATCTAGATGAAATCATTATTCTTCTTACTTAGTAACTCTCTATGATGCTGCTAAAAAAGTCTCTTGTACTTGGAATCTCTCTCTGCTGAGTCCTTGGTTTCAGAGATTCAAACAATGAATCCACACACCACTCAAGTAAGCAAAAGAACAGATTTTCTTGATAGATAATAGGGGAGAAGAAAGTCAGGAGCCTTCGGCAAGTCAAAGAGGAGGTAGTGCCTGAGTAGGTAGCCCATTTGAGCCCCTGTCAAGAGTTTTATTTACTTCTTTTCCCGTCCTGAGGGCAGGGGGTTTGGGGAAGATGGAATGTGACATTCATTTGGAGCCAGGGGCTTGGTGGCAGAAGTTAATTTTATAACTGTCCTTGTGTAGAAAAGAATATGGTCTTTGTTCAGGATGTATTTCCTGCTCCAAGAGAGGTGCCTTAGGTGGAATGCTGGGTAGGCTATTTTTTACCAGCCTGTCTGTGCCTAAAGACACAGTCCTATTTGCAAGGACTGTGATGAGGCTGATTTCTGAGCTCACCAAGGTCTAGCAAATGGGGGAGTCCCTGTTCATACCTGAGCTGGGAACTCTGTACCACTTTCTAGTTCTTCATATACCTGGCCCACCAAAAGCTGTTATTTTCTGACTGAAAAACATTATTCTCATTGTAATGAGGTTGTTTGCCAATGTTTAACATGTACCATTTGAATATATAAAATATATGTCATATCAGAATAACAGGGACACTTGCGACTCCACCCCTTCAATTAGGAGCTAGAATGAATTGTTGCCTCTGTCTTCCTTTCCTTTGCTACTCTTCTCCAAGTATCCTCTACCCACAGAGGAGATTAATGTCCTAAATTGCTAAGATTTTAATTTATAGTTTCATCAAATAAGTCTGAATCACTAAACACTATAACCTTTAGTTTCATATATTTTTTTAATCTCAAAATGGGTATTGATGGATGTGTGTGTGTGTGCATATATATACATACATATACATACATATATCTTTGTGACTTTCTTTTTTTTTTTTCCCTCAGACAAAATGTTGTTTCTTATAAAGCAGTGCTTTTTCAACCTAGATGTGCCCACACATCACCTCCGGAGCTTGTTAAAACATGAATTCTGATTCAGTCTGTCCATGGTACTACACAGGGCCTGAGGCTCAGCATTTTCTACAGACTTCCAGGTCTGGCTCATGCTGTTGGTTTGTGGGTCACACTTTGTCTAGCAAAAGTGTGTGCAAGTATTCACAATTAATAGATATTGTCTTAATCCAAAATAAATAGTTTATTAAGTATAGGCATAGCTTCCAGAAAATGTTTATTTTCATTAAATCTGTCTCCCTTCCTAATGAAAAGATGGAGCTTGTGAAAAGAATCATGGAACTGTTAAACTCTGACCTAAAGGCATAGAGAACAATGCATGTCCCTATGTACACGACCCTGGGTAATATGAAACCAAGTTTCTTTTGTTGATGCTTTTGGTTGGATACCTTTTTCCTCAGTTTCTGTAGAGAGGATACTGGTCCACTTTTCTTTGAAAACTGGGATTTTTCAGGCAATGATTACAATGCATATCAATTACATATATCTTAATATGCTTTTACTTATTAGTCTTGCATTTTTCATTACTTTATGAGATTATGACTCTGATAAGGTCTTAAGAGTGTGAGATAATCAACCTTGAAGAGAAGAACAGAAAGCCCCATGACAGAACTTTGAGCACCTTTTCAGTGTGGTTCAGCTGAAAGATCTACAGTTCTGACATGTGGATGACTAATCATCCTGGTGCTCCCTAGCACATAGATTTCAAGGAGCAGCTGACACTTCTTATCATCTTAAAGATATACTATTTAGCAATAATTTTACTTTCAGAGAGACTGAAAGATACTTGCTACTTAGTGCTATTTATTCTATTTCTGAATTCATGATGTTAAACTGTAAAACCACAATTGCTTTCCATTTTAAGAAGAGCTATTTGACCATTGAGAAGATGGAAAATATGGTCACATATTATATGTGATTGAATAAAGCAACATAAAATAGGGAATTGGGCTCTTAGGTTCTAATAGTTGTCTGCCTTAGTGAGAGAAATTGGTGTTCTGAGGAATAAGTCATGAATTACTTCACATAATGTTTACTGCTGCTCTAAATAATGACGAATTTGTTAGGTGCATTGTGGATTTGTGAGTCTTTCTAGCCTGTTTGGGGATAGAAGAGGTGAATTTTCATTTGAAGGACAAGGTGAGAAATGTTTCTCAAATTGGTTTGAGGAACAGCAGGAATTTCTGTACTCATTGTGACTTGCGAGCTCTTAAGCTTCAGGCATAGATGGGTCCAGGGGCTTAATCAAGTTATGAGATCTTGATCCTCGGCTCTCTCTGTCTCTTTCTCTCTCCTCTCCTCCCCATACACCTTGCTCCCCCTCTCTTCCTCAGTTCTGTTTACTGTGGTATTGGCTTCATGCTTCCCAGAGCTTAGCCAGGTTGGCAACCTGCAGTTTGAGGCTGATAGTATGTGACAGGTGCCAATCTTAGAGAACAATGAGCTGCTTTCTGTGAAGCTTAACCCATTAGTTCTCTCCATCTCCTTTATTTGTACTTCTCTCTTTTTATTTCCTTTTATTGTTTAACTCTTAATCATTTAACCCTGCCATCCCCAACTCCTGGACTGCAGACCAGTACCAGTTCCTGGCCTGTTGGAACTTTGGACAGCATCACCATCTGAGCTCTGCCTCCTATCCCATCTCCCCCAACCAGACTGCCCCTTGTGTGAAAAATCATCTTCCATGAAGTCTGTCTCTGGTGCTAGAAAGGTTCTGGGCCTGTTAGGAACTGGGCCGTATATGAGATGTGAGAGAACAAAGCTTCATCTATATCACTGCCATTCCTCAGCACTCACATCATCTCCCGAGCTCCACCTGTCACCCCCATCCATGGAAAAATTGTCTTCCCTGAAACCAGTCCCTGGTGCTAAGAAGGTTGAAGACCACTGCTTTAACCCTTAAATCCCTCTTACTTCCTTTCTTAATTACTCCTCTCTTTCTCTGTATACTTAAAATGTTCGAAAGCTCTGGGTGGGCGTGTCGAGAGGTGGGCTTGTTGAGAAAGCCATTTAAAATTATATTGTGTAATGGCCAACACCCTGTAACGATGTTTATAATGCACTAAATACAAAAGCAGGGTCCAAGTGGCTGTGGACTATGATATCCTTTAAAACACATCTGAAGAGAGCATCTCAGTCCATAAGCAGAACGTGTAGAGGTAACAGTGAAGATATGCAAGTAAGATATCCTCCAAGGAGTCCACCTGGGTCGTGGGTAGGAAAATATTAACTCTAAAAATTTAGCTTAGTATCTGTTAATCTTTTCCTGGGATGATCATATTCTCTAGGTCCTTTATGCTCCTGACGGAAGATGTGCTTGTATGGGCTTGGTTTTATTCCTCAGAGAGAAGAAGACTGGAGGTTTTAATGCTGGTTGTGTGGACTTTGCCTAGCGCTCCCGTTTCCAGGATGGTACAGATACTTACTCTTGACTGTGCCTGAGGCGAGCTGTTTTGTGTGTGTGAGCAGAGGGGAGGAGGTGCCAGGCTGTGCTGAGAAAGCAGGGAAGATCTGGCAAAGAAGTCCCCCAGCACCCTGTGCTGAGTCCCAAGGCAGGGCTGCCCCTCTGGAGGTCCTTGGAAGACAAGGGAAGCTTTGCTGCTGAGGCACAACACAGAGGAAGTCGATTCCAGCAGCCATACCCCCAAATTCCCAATGTTTTCTCATAAAAGAAATCACATGAGCTTCTGTATAACTTATTAGAAGTCCCTGTTGAATTCATAATTAAAAATCTAAATGAATCTTTTTTATTAAAGTGTACTTCTAAATGTTTAATATCCAGGAGGTGAATTTGATTTACTTCATCTCAAGTAGTCTTAACCATAAAAATACACAGGAAGATCTTATATAACACCTTCAGATATTTTAATATTTGGCAATTTAAAGATCCTTAAGGAGCTTTATCTTTCTAGAGATATTTTAAGATCTTTGAAGAACATTATCCACATATAGCTCAATATAAGTCATTACTTAATATCAAGTTATATGTGGAAAGCACTTTATTGAAAATTTTAAAATGGAATCATACCTCACATGAAATTTAAAGTCATATTGGCTATTTATTTTATTGTTCTTTTCAGGGTAATTGTGGGTCAATGCTAAACACCATTGCAATAGTTTTTATTTTTCTTTTGCCCCCACATCATAAAGAGATGAATATTTCTACTCTAGTTAATTTTTAATTCTTTTCCTGTTAATTTTATACATACAATATTGTCATAAAATAGAAATAGTTAGCAGGTATCAGGTATTGTGTTAATTTTTTTTCTTCTTTTTAGCTCTCATTTCTTCCCTCTCCTTCCTTCTTATCTTTTTTTTTTTTTTTTTTTTTTTGCAGTTTTTGGCCAGGACTGGGTTTGAACCCACCACCTCCGGCATATGGAGCCGGTGCCCTACTCCTTGGAGCCACAGGCACTGCCCCCTTCTTATTCTTTAATTCTTCATTTTTCATTGAAAAAAATAACAGCAACTAACTATTTGCTTTGTGCTCAGCTGGATGCTAAATGCTTCGCATGTACCAGGTTATTTAATCCTCGCAGAGATCCTATGGGGAATGATGGTTATCTCTATTTTGCAGTTGTGGAGGCTGAAGCTTCAAAATTTAATTAGAAAGTTTTAGCTTTAAAAAAAATTTCAGATTAATATGAGGGTATAATTAGATTACCGTGTTTACATTTGTTAGGTGAATTCCTTGTTGTAGTTGTGACCTGCACCCAGGAGTTGTGACATCTACCCTTGGGTGGGTTGTGCCCTTTAGGTGGGAGCACACCAGTCCTCCCTCCTCCCCCTGCTCTGTCTTATGAACCATACACTGGTTCTCAAAACGGAGTCCGTGGACCAGGAGCCTCAGCAGCATTTGAGAACTTGTTAGAAATGCAAATTCTTGGGTCTTTATGCAGATGTACTGATTCATCATCGGGGGTGGTGCCTAGCGATTTTTTTTTTTTTTAGCAAGTTCCAAGGGTGGTTTTGATCCATACTTAAATATGATAGCCACTGACATAATTCCTGTCTGAACTTGATCTGAAAATTATGTTCTATTATTGTTGAGTTTCCCCTTTGTGATAAATATACACATATAAATTTGTTAGGGCAGTCTGTTATATTTTATTTTACTTCTAAACAAATTATAAACATTCTTGGATTTAAGTTGATTTCTTATAGCTTATCCTTGTGATTATTTAAAAATTTGTATTTTGGAAAAATGTTACCAGCTAGGATTCAAAATGTATAAATACGTAAGAAGGAACATGCACGCTCACCAGCAAGGGTTACTGTCTAGGAATATAAAAAAGAGCCAGGTATCAGTATATCTGTTAATAAAATTTACTGCACCAATAAATTAGAAGAGACAAATCCATCATATTCACCAAGAAAAGTGTTTGATAAATTTAGCAGCTATCTCTAATAAGACTTCTAAGCAAAATGGGAATAAAAGGCAAGTATTTCAGTGTGATAAATGCTGTTTACTAAGATCAAGAGCAAACATCATCCTAACGAGTAAAGCACTAAATCCATTTTCAATGAAATCAGGATAGAGAAAAAGATGCTTTCTTTTACTGTTATTATTAACATTGTTTTATAGGTTGGAGTAAAGGAAAAAAGTCAGGAAAATAAAATAATAGCTGTAAACATAAATGAAGAAAAAGTAAGGTCAATTTTTTTTCCCTAAAGATATTTCTTATATACAGAATCCTGAGATGTTGGTGCAAATGACTAAAATTGAATTTTTATAAAGAGCCTTGCTATGTGATAAATATTAAAATATTTCTTAGGTTATTATTGTAATAGTCAATTACAAATGGAAACAGGAAAAATATTCCAGTCATAAGAATGACAACAAATATAAGATACTTAGGTTAATTTTAACAAAAAAGTCTAAAATTAGATGAATAAAATTATATAATAGTGTTGAAGAATATGAAATGAGACATAAATAAAAGGACTAATATGCTATTTGTAATATATAAACTCTGTGCAAATTCATTTAGAATCTTGATTTGTTTTAGGAATTAAAAAAATTCAAGGTTAGGAAAAATGAATGTTGGAGAGGAAGTGAAAATAAAAAGAGCAGAATAATAAAAAGCTGTTTTTCTTACCAGGTATCAAAACATACCATAAAACAATGATAATAACAGCAATATTGTGCGAGAATAGGACAAAGATAGAGGGGTAGGCTAGAATAAGTACACCGAAATAGATCTCAGTACATATGAAACCAATATTTGATAAAGCTGACATTTTATTTCACTTTGAAAAAGATGATTTATTTAATAAGTAAGGCCTATACAACTGACAGTCACGTTAAATGGGTATCACTACTTTATACTCATATAAAAATAATTTCAAGTGAGTACCAGACTTAAATTAAAAAATAAAATTTAAGAAGAAATTTAATCGTTTGTATGTAAATATACAGGTTCGAGAGAATTTACTAGCCAAGAAGCTATTAAAGAAAACAGTATTGGCTACTTAAGAATAAAATGCTTGTCTAAGGCAGATGCCACAATGACAATGGATAGGCCGTAGCCTGAGAAGATGTATTTGAATTATGTTTTCCATGAAAGCGGAGTCTGGGGCAGCGCTTTGCTCGTGAGGTGCACAGCAAGGTTTGGTGTGGACTAAAGGAAGAGAAGCAGGCAAGAGTGGTGCAGACTGAGGCAAGCTGTTCAAGGCCAGGGAGACGCCAGGCCAGATGGCCATCTGCTCAGTACATGGCACTCGCAGGCCAGCTGCAGGGAGGAGCCGTCTTCAGAGAAGTCTGGGGGACAGCGGTGGGAGAGCGAGCTTGTCTGGCCAGCTTTCTTCATGGCGTTCCTGAGGTCAGGGTTTCAGTCACCTTTCAGAACGTGTCACTAGACCACCGTAATGCTCTCCCCATGTCCCTTATTGAGGTGTTTTGTTTTAGTCCCGTCAGTGTCAGCCCAGCACAGAAGGGATGAAGGGGACAGCCTGACTTCTGAAGGGTTGGTTCCGGTTGCATCCCCAGCAGGGTTCGCGGGTTTCAGAGGCAGGTAGTATAACCAAGGGGATCTGAGCAGGGGCAGGGGATTCATGTCCAGTACAATGGCAGAAAGATATAAAAGGGCATTTCAAAGAGGAGCTAGAAGGGCACTCTGACAAGTGAATGGCCGCCTCAGTGGGTTTAGTGTTCAAGGCATGTGCTACAGTAACAGGGTACACACCTTGGAGGTTCTTACATATATCCTGCTGGCGTTGCTCTGGGCAAAGCTACTATCATCTCTGGATTGGCCTTCCTGTTTCTACTCTCTTCCCACTCTCACAGTCTGTTCCCATATGGCAGCCAGAGTAAATGGATCTGGGAGCACTTCATTCCTCCACACAGAACCTCCTATAATTTTCCATCTCCCTAGGAAACCAATGACTTGTAAGGCTCCTCCTTATGTGGCTGGTTGTTACTTCTCCAATTTTATCTCTTACCACTGTGTCCTCCTGTCTCCAGCCATGCTGACCTCAGTGTTTCTCCCACAGGCCAAGAATCCTCTACCCCAGGGCCTTTGAACATGCTGAGTGATGCCCTTCCCTGGGCTATGACCTTGGCTTGTTCACATGCTTTCTTTTCCATTACCCACTCAGAAGCCACCTTTTATGTGAGGTCTTTCTTGACTATCCTTCAAAAAATTGTAAACTTCTATCCCTGACAGTTTATATCCTTCTACCCTGCCTATTTTTTCTTTTATTTTTAGTATTTGCTAATGTAACATACTGTATATTTTTATTCGTTTTTTTTTTTTTCTGTCTCTCCAGACAATTGGAACCCCTGTGTTTCATTTACTACTATATCTTGAAGGCCTAAGATAGTCTCTGGCATAGAGTAGATGCTCAATAAATATTTGTTAAATAAATAAGTGAAACAAGAATGAAGCCTAGTGGCTGCCCGCCTTATTCCTGTTAGAGGCAAGGGTTGATGGCTATGTGAGGAGCTGAAAAGAAGAGCTCCTGCCTTCTCAGCATCCCTGATGTGGCCCATGGTTTGAGATGTGATAGAAAGGATTGTCTGTTTGAGGAAATAAGGAAAATCAATACGTTAAAGGGAAGGTGAAGAAATCTTGTTTGTAAAATAAAGTGATTTGAATGTAGTTTGATGTTATCCTTTAGATTTAATAAAAACATTGATGGTTATGACAAGTGAATAAGATAAATGTGTTTATTTTAAAAAATTCTCAGAAGATGACTTTTTTGATCTAATGACATGAAGTCATTGGAATATTGTTTTGTGTGATGACAGAGCTTTCTGCTAATGACTTAGAACGGGGGAAAGAAGTGCTACTGGCAAAACAAAAACAAAAATGTGATTGATTTGAAAATCTCATCTAGTCAGAATTCTCTTCCAATGAAATCAGTGTATAATGATCTCATTCACCAGCCAGGAGGATGCTCAAGATTTTGGGGGGGATGAAAACAACATAATCTTGTTTATACCATGAAGTGCCCACTGCTTATCTCATATGTCAAACTGATATTCCCTGGAAAGCTGTATTACAAGATGCTAAAAATTGGGCTGGAAACAATTTTTTAATTATTAAATATGGTTCAAAAACCTTGACTTGTGAAGTTGTAAATATCGAGGATGGATTTTGAAATATGCTATAATTCTCATATTATAAAACACTTAATTTACTTGAGAATGATATTGTTTGTAATTTAGCAGCTGAGTTTAGGATGTGAAGCCTTTAAAAGTCACAGAAGTATATGTGTGTGTGTAAGCGCACAAATGTATTTTGAAGGTTTACATTATTTTATTGGTTTTTTTTTTTTGGTGGAGACAGAGTCTCACTCTATCGCCCTTGGTAGAGTGCTGTGGAGTCATAGCTCACAGCAACCTCCAGCTCTTGGGCTTAAGTGATTCTCTTGCCTCAGCCTCCCAAGTAACTGGGACTACAGGTACTTACATTATTTTAAAGTGACAGTTCATTTTGACTTATTTGGTATTAAGCTAGCATCTTTACCTGAAAAAAGAATGATAGTCTGGTTATTTTAAAGAGATAAATTTTGGAAAAGAAAATTTAATTTTAATCCTTCTTTGAGCAGTAGAATGATTCATCATAGATTTGAGGGATTATATCTGTCCTAATATTTATTATTGAAAATAACCATTTAAATGAGAGGTACTTTGTTATAATTAAATCATTTTTGTTATTCATGGGATTTTTTAATTTAAAGAAAGAAGTGAATATATTTTTAAAATCTTAATTTTAGTTAAATTTCTGTTAAGAGTATAAAACTGTAATCGTAGATATTAGGTAAATAGTCAGTAGGCTGACATACTTACTGAGATTGCACTATGTCAGGTACTCTATACAGTGAGGACCAGAGAGATAACAACTCTGTCCCCAAAAAGAATAATTTGTAATGCAGAATTCAGCATGTTGGATAAATAGCAAGATTACTAGAATAACTTTGATCTTCTTCCTTATTATCAAATAGAGAAGAAAATAAGTTTTCTGTTTTGTTCCATTTCAAATATTAGAATAAGAATTTTAAATAATGTAAAACTTTTCTGGTGCAAAATAATCTATGATAAGCATAAATTGCTGGTTTTATATGCAATATCATCAGGTCCTAATTCTCAAGCCACAAATTTTTCTTATAACTAATGAGTGATGATCTTCATTCAGTGATCGTGGTTTCTGTTTAGAAATAAGGGACTATCATGATAGTAAGAAGGTATGACACCTCACACCCTCAAATCAAGATTTTATTATTGTTAGAAAGATAACATAGACATTTATGAAATGAGTGCCCTGAAATAGAGAAAGAATAACTTGTAAAATTATTAAACAACTGGACTCAATTAAGAGCTTAACCATCTAGGTGGCGCCTGTAGCTCAGTGGGTAGGGTGCCAGCCACATGCACCAAGGCTGGCGAGTTTGAACTGGGCCCAGGACTGCTAAAACAACAATGACAACTGCAGCAACAACAACAACAAAAAAGTAGCCGAACATTCTGGCAGGCGCCTGTAGTCCCAGCTACTTGAGTGGCTGAGGCAAGAGAATCACTTAAACCCAAGAGTTAGAGGTTGCTGTGAGCTGTGACACCATGGCACTCTACCAAGGGTGACAGCTTGAGACTCTGTCTCAAAAAACAAACAAACAAACAAAAAAGGAGCTTAACCATTTAATATAATTTTGAAATTGTGTCTAACAATTATTTGCTATTTCTTCAGAATAAAATAGCAACTCTAATAATAGTTTCTGAAGGTCAGAGCTGGTTACTGATGTTGTCTGTGACCTTATGCCTTGTTTTTGAAGTTCAGAACAAGGGCCATTGGTAGATCTCATCACTTAGTTTGAAATATTCAATTACCCTTTTCAGAAGCTCCTTCAGGTAGACAGAGAACACCATATTTTTGATATAGTAATCATAGATGAACTGACCTTTCTCCTAAGAAATTCTTATACATATGCTTACATATATATTTCCATTTGCATATAATACCCATATAGTCACATAAATTTCCACGCAGATAACACACACACAAATGTACATATACACTTCTCCCTCATATCTTTGCCTAATAGAATGATTATCCAGAATCATCACTCTATAGTCACTAATGCAGCATGTAATAAATGTTAAATATTTTTCCTCCATTAATATTAGGGAGCCAGGATTCTCAGATATTCCTGGCACAATCATCTTTTAAACAGTTTAAGGTTAATTTTGTATCATCTCTGGAAAATACTGTTAAGAAAATGAAGTGGAAATTGTCTAGAAACCCAGGACTTCAGGATATAGAATGGCGGAGGCTGAGATGTAGGGTGTTCTCCTGACACTGATAGTCACACCATCTCCATTAGAATCCCCCCGACCCAGGAAGGAGAATGACGGAGGATGTTAGTTGCTCGGGCTTATTTCCTACCTTAGAATTTTCAGGAGTCTTGGAGCCACACGGTGGTCGGCAGTATCTTTAAATTATTAGTTCAGATCTATAGATCTATTTTGGTTCAAGGAGCCAGTAAGAGGACTATTAATGTCTAGCGGAACGATATTATGTTTCTTGGGTTTTCAAGCTGAGATGGATTTGGTAAAGCTGTTTTGGCATTTGTGCCTTCTCATCTCTAGGCAAGATTCTATACAGCGAGAATTAGGTACAGAGGCTTATTTATATACACTATTTAAATGTGAATGGTTATTTAGGGAACTGACATTCTGAACACCATTTGTTATGGAAACATCATTTAGGTTAATTTTGGAACAGTTTCTATATAGATACCTTGAACCCCTTCTGTTTATATTTCAAGCAATAAGTCCATATATTTATATTCCTAATGTATGGTATAAGGTAATAATTCAGTGTGGCTGAAGTTATTACAGTATTATTTCTTGGTTCACAAAGCAATACCTTAAATTAAAAGAAAAAAGAAAAGTCATTTTCTAATCCCAGAGGCGTTAACATATGTAGAACAACACAGAGTGGCGAAGAAATTGATAGAAATAATATTCAAATTAGAATTTTGTGAACAAGACCACAATTATAAATTTATTTATTTATACAAAATTGACTAAATCAGGTTGCTTCATAATTTCTGACCATTTGTATAATCACTTTTTAGATTTTTAAAAAATATGCTTATGTACTGTACATTTTAGGTACTAAAATTTGGATCTTGGTAATGAAAGTGTATTTATTTTTTTTCTGAATGAGGAGAGTCTATTTATATAAATGCAATATAGAATGAAGACACACATTGGAAACCCTGCCTAACCCTTAATAGCATTGATGTAATTCTCTGTAATGTAAAATTCCCTTCCTTAGTTGTGTGAACAGAATGAGAGTTATTTTGAAGAAACAAAAATCATTGGATTTTTATAGTCAGTTTTTGAAAAAATAAATTAAGACTGTGTGGTTAAGACTAGGGCTGTGGTAACAATCACAAACGGATGATCAATGGACAGGCTTTACTTTCCAGCTGCCTTACCAGATGGCCATTGCGAGTTATTTTGTACCTTTTAAACAGGTTCTGTATAATAGAATGAAAATGCTTCTATTTAAGTCTTATAAATTTCACGATGTTATCTTGAATACTTTCCTTTTTTAGTTTTTAACAGATAATATTTCTTTATTGTGTAATAGGCTATGCTTTTTAAGAAAAATATGAACTCTTAGAACATAGAGGTGTTCTTTTTTTTTTTTCTTTTTCTCTGTTGTCACTGTGATTTAAAAGTGATTGCTGAGGAGAAGCCATGTTAACATAACAACAGCTGATGTAGTTGCAAATCTTTCTGTTTTAAGGCTTAAGATCGTCCCCACAGAGCAATTCTGGCCTGTGCATATGTTGAGCTCTCTTTAAAAAAAAAAAATAGTGCTGAGTTCAATGCAGATGTTCCCACATTACCCAGCACTTTGATTAACCTTTTATGAATTATCTGCCTACAGAATTCTGGATTAGTATGATCCCATGTGTCTTATTAAAAGCCTGCCAGGCTTTATTGCACATTGTTTTTATACTTTTTGTTCTATGGACAGTTTTTGTGTCTAGTATCAAATGAAAAGCATTAGCATACACTAACCAGGATGTCTGATGTTAGCTGCTGCCTTGAGTTTGAAATGAGAAACTTCAAGGTTTGATCAGCTGATTGTCAGGAAGGAATGGTTGTACTTACACAAATAGGAGGGACTTTGATTTTCCACAAACAAGTTTCTAATGGACAGCCCACGTGGTTTCCTTGGGATGCACGTTGATAGAATTTTCCACTGTGATCAAGTCTTAGGGATATGGTTTCCAAATGTGTGTCCATACTCTATTCTAGTCCTGGGCCCTCAATATAGGAGCCATTTGCCATAGGTAAATTTGATGATAAGAATGAAAGCACACGTAGTGAGAATAAGATGGAGTCAGGCAGGCTAAGGCAGACGTGACGTAGCTGGTCTGGTCAGTTTAGGTCCTAAAATTTACCATTTTATAAATTTAGCTCCCCCGCTAAAGACCTAGCTTAGGTAGTTTAGGAGGATTGATTTAGGAGATTAACTTCTGAATTGGAATATTGTAATAGGTCACAGAGATATGCTTATTATTATTTAGAATAGAGGTTGGTGTGGTCTTTGCTTTCAAATTTTTTGTATAAAACTGAATTTGGGAATGGAAGAACAGAACGATCTTGGACAGGCAGGCTACCCTCACTGTTCTCCGGAATCCCAGTCTCTGACAAATACAGTTTGGTGGACTGTGACAGGCGGCCAGATCCTCTTCTTCCAGTAACAATACTATCACAAAATATTTTCCGTTTTAGTTTTTAACAGCAATAAGGTGCTTTGCAGCACGTACTAGGAACTGTCACCAGTGCCACCTTTCCAAGGGGAGCGCTTGGAAGGTGACTGTAGTGATATCCAGCAGTGAGGTTTGTAGCACTTTTCCTAGGATGAATTTATGAACTTAGTTGTCAGACCTCTGTATTCTTTTCTGTTTTAAGGAATATTCAGATTAAGAGAAAATAAAAATTAAATAAAAATAAAAATTCAGTTTGGCAGTCACATGAGCTACATTTCAAGTGCTCAGTGGTGACAGGTGGCTTGTGGCTCTTACACTGGGTAATGTGAATACAGAACATTTTCCCTGATTGCAGAAAATTCTGCTGTACACCACTGCTCTGAACTTTCCATACCAGACTGACCCAAATGCTGCAAAGTTTTCATTTGTACTCTGCATTCTTAATAGAAATTCTCCAATGGACTGGAGTTTGAAGTTTATAATATCAAAATCAAAAGTATCAGCTTTTCCTTTGTGTAAGGATCTACTCCTATTACTTGTAACCTAACACGGAATCCTTGAGTGAATATTAGACTTTGGGTTTTAAGAATGAGTTCATGGAATAGCTAATTTTCTTTTTTAACTCTGAAGAAGAGACTGCTGGGAAAGCGATGGTGGTTGGGAGTTTGTGAAGTGCCGAGCAATGGAGAGAAAAATTGGAGCAAAATTTCCGGAGTTTAGAAAACACCACCATTTTCCATGCTGCTTTTTTTATATGTTATAAAATTAACAGTGTAATTTACTATTTACTATTCACTCTTAAGATGGCCATAAATGGTAAGAACATGATTATATTATCCTGAAATTCATTTTCGGGGACCTACTTTGAATGAACGGGTTAGAGTATTTTCCAATTTTCCAAGTTGTATCTCTTTTATAATCTGAAATATCTTTTTTAAACTTACAGACTTTCATTCAGATGCTTTACCAGGTACATTTTTACTAGTTTTTCTATGTCTGCTTTTCTCCACATTCTAAATTGATAATGATTTATTAACTTTACTAATTGGACACCAGCATCTCTCACCAGTTTATTGCATCAGCCTATAAACTACTTTTGTTGTCTCCAGTTTATCTCTTCTCCTTTCTATTCTCTTTCTACTAGAGTTACCGAGTTCATATCTCAAACCGATTAAAAGCCTTTGGTTAGATTCCCACGATGTGCTGTATTACAGTCAGACACAGACTCTTTAGCACTTTGTTCATTGGCCTGACACATCCAAACCCCTATTTTCCTTTCAGAGCGTATTTCCAACTTATGCTTTTCTTTGCTTTCCTTCTTATCTAATGTATTTCTAATAAATCCATAAGTCTTTATAATGAATTCTCCGTCTCTGCAGTTTCCTGGCCTCTTCTCTATCTGCTTGCTCTCTGCAGGACCATTTTATTTTGCTGTAAAAATTGAGGCGGCTTTTTTTTTTTTGAGACAGAGTGTTACCGTCACCCTCAGCAGAGCACCCTGGCGTCATAGCTCACAGCAACTTCTAACTGTTGGGCTCAAGTGAGTCTCTTGCCTCAGCCTCCTGGCGAGGTGGCTTTTTAAACTTCCATCCTGTCTCCTTCTACATTTCTCTATATTTCTTTCTTTCTTTCTTTCTTTTATTAAATCATGGTTGTGTACATACATGCAGTCATGAAGTACAATCTCCTGGTTTTATATACAGTTTGAAATATTTTCATCGAACTGGTTGACTTAGCTTTCATGGCATTTTCTTAGTTATTGTGTACAGACATTTATATTCTACATTTAGTAAGTTTCACCTGTACCCTTCTAAGATGCACTGTAAGTGTGGTCCCACCAATTACTCTCCCTCCACCCATCTTCTCCCCTCTCCTCCCCTCCCTTTCCAGATATTCTTGTGCTGTAATTGGGTTATAGCTTTTAGTTTCATAGTAGGGCTGTGTACATTGGATACTTTTCCTTCCATTCTTGGGATACTTTGCTAAGAAAAATATGTTCCAGCTCTATTCATGTAAACATGAAAGAGGTAAAGTCTCCATCTTTCTTTAAGGCTGCATACTATTCCATGCATAATTGTGTATACCACAATTTATTAATCCATTCATGGATCAATGGGCACTTGGACCCATGATTTAGCAATTATGAATTGGGCTACAATAAACATTCTGATACAGAATGTTATAATGTGATTTTTGGTCTTCTGGATATATACCTAGTAGAGGAATTATAGGATAGAGTGGCAGATCTAGTTTTTGATTTCTAAGTATTCTCCAAACATCTTTCCAAAAGGAGCATATTAGTTTGCATTCCCACCAGCAATGTAGTAGTGTTCCCTTTTCTCCACATCCATGCCAGCATTTCTGGTTTGGGGATTTTGTGATGTTGGCTAATCTTTATTTAAGTTAGATGATAAGTCAAAGTAGTTTTGATTTGCATATCTCTGATAATTAAGGATAATGAACATTTTTTCATGTGTCTGTAGGCTGTGTGCCTATCTTCTTTGGAGAAGTTACGCTTCAAGTCTCTTGCCCATCCTCAAATGGGATCACTTGTTCTGTGTATTCTGTATATTAAACCTTTATTGGAGATATAACCTGCAAATATTTTCTCCCATTCTTAGGGCTGTCCTTTTGCTTTACTGTGTTCTTGGTTGTGCAGAAGCTTTTTAGTTTGAACAGATCTCAGTGTATTTTTGATGCTACTTCAATTGCCCAGGTTGTCCTCCTCATAAAATATTCACCCAGGCCAATTCCTTCAAGAGTTTTCCCTATACTTTTTTCTAGTATTTTTACAGTTTCATGTCTTAAGATTACATCTTTAATCCAGTGAGATTAAAGGTGTTAGTTAAAGGTGAGAGGTGTGTGTCCAGTTTCAGACTTCTACAGGTTGCCAGCCAGCTCACCCAGCACTATCTGTTAAATAGGGGATCTTTTCCCCACTGAATGTTTTTAATTGGCTTGCCAAGATCAAATAATGGTAAGTAGCTGGGTTCATCTCTTGGTTCTCTATTCTGTTCCATACATCTATCTCTCTGTTTTTGTGGCAGTACCATGCTGTTTTGATCACTATCAATTTATAGTACAATCTCAGGTCTGGTAGCGTGATTCCTCCTGCTCTGTTTTTATTTCTAAGTAATGTCTTGGCTATTCGAGGTTTTTTTCTGATTTCATATAAAATGAAGTATT
>CAUYON010083919.1:0-38422 GCA_963573935.1 Arctocebus calabarensis | reverse complement strand
AATGTGCTGGTTTCATATACAATCTTAACTATTTTCATCAAACTGATTAATATAGCCTTCCTGGCATTTTCTCAGTTATTATATGAAGACATTTGTATTCTGCATTTAGTCAGGTTCGCCTGTACCCTTCTAAGATGCACCGTAGGTGTGGCCCCACCAATTATCCTCCCTCCACACAACCTCCCCCCTCCCCTCCCTACCCTTGCCCCTTTCCCTATATTCTTGCATTATAGTTGGGTTATACCCTTCATACAACAGCTATAAATTAGCTTCATAGTAGGGCTGAGTGCATTGGATACTTTTTCTTCCATTCTTGAGATACTTTGCTAAGACGAATATGTCCCAGCTCCATCCATGTAAACATGAAAGAGGTAAAGTCTCCATCTTTCTTTAAGGCTGCGTAATATTCCATGGTATAAACGTCTTCTAATTCGTACAATGAGCATTTATCTCATGTCTGCCCTGGGTGCGCCACCAGGATGGGCCCTGGGAGAGGACTGTAACTTGTGCTGTAAGCTGGAGGAGCTCAGTGTCTAGAGAGGGACGAGGCACATACGTACCCACAGGGGAGTGGGATGTTTGTCATTCCTAGGTGTGTACAAGTGTTCTGGGAAGAGGCAGGCAGACATCAGAGAAGGGACAGTATTTGAATGGAGAAGGCTCTTAAGATCCCAGGGTAGAGAGTGAGGGAAGCACGTTGTGAACAGAGGGATGATGTCACAAAAATTGGTACTAGAAGAGTATATGGTACATTCAACGTGGGTGACGTGGGGACCCCTGTATGTCTATGGTTTGAATATGGTGGAAGTTAAAGTAGATGTCTGAAAAATATGGTGGGCCAACACAGGCAAAAATCTTTAAAAGACATGCTGTGAAATCAATCAACACATTTATTTATTGAGTCTTATGTGCCCATTGAGGAATCTGGGACTGTAAGGGCAAATAAGCCAAAGTGGGTCTCTGCTCTCTACCTACGAAGACCACATGTCCCAGCTTCCTTCTTGACCTGGAATAATTATTAATAGCATCTCCTTTTACTTTCAAAAGGGTTCCCATTTACACTAAAATGTTTATGGTCATAGTACTTAAGGAGTTTCAGTCCGCTGCAGAAAGACAGATATTCTACAGTCACCCGAATACATAATTTCCAGTTGCACTAGGTGTTAGAAAGGCACAGAGGACCACAACAGAATGGCAGGTTGGGGAGTGGCTTCAGTCTCCAAAGGAATTTCAAGCAAAATGAAGACACAGAAGGTTTTTAAGTTGGGGATCAGATCTCAGTTTAGAAGTCTTGGCATTTCTACACTTGTTGAAGATTTATCTCTCTCTTTTTTAATGTCTCCCAGTTATTAACAATAAGGATCGAAAAAAATAACACTTTTCATTGTACAGAATTTCACAGTGTAAATGAGCTTTCACAGGTATAGTTTCTCATCAGAGCGGCAGGTGAAAAGTACAAAGCAAACGTGTCAGACGCCGCTGGCTCTCTGTCCTAGCTCTGCCTCCGGAGCTGCCTGATGGGGGCAAGTTACTCTCCCTGGCTGAGCTTCAGGTTCTTATCCTTAAAAATGGAATGATCATTTCTACCTGTAAGGGTGACTGTGAGGATTAGAAATAGTGTGAGTAAAGTCTAGAGCTGGACGCATAGTAGACACTCAAAAAATGATGCCCACTATTGTGTGTGTGTGTGTGGTGTGCTTTTGAGACAGAGTCTCAGCTGCCCTTGGGTTGAGTGCTATGTTATCATAGCTCATGGAAACCTCAGATTCTTGGGCTCAAGAGATCCTTTTATCTCAGCCTCCCTGCGTAGTTGGGACTATAGGCACCCACCACAATGCCTGGCTAGTTTTCCTATTTTTAGTAGAGATGGGGGTCTTGCTTTGCTCAGGCTGGTCTTGTACTTCTGAGCTCAGATGATCCACCCACCTTGGCCTCCCAGAGTGCTAAGATTATTAATATCAGGTTTTCTGAGCCTGCGATTGTTCAAGAATCAGAATGACTAAGAATGGCTGAGGTAGACAGAGTGGAGAGGTCAGTGGGCAAAGAAAGGAAGGGAAGAGGCTGATGGGAAGGGAAGAGGCTGATGGTGTTTCAGCCATTATCAGGAAATTGGGTTGGAAAACAAACACCCACCCTTTTTTTCTGGACTTTCCACCGTTCTTAAGCGCCAGAACCTGCGTGTCTGGCAGACTAAGCAGAGTGAAAAAGAGGCACCTAATGGGGTAAGTTCCCAAACCCCAAGCCACCTGCACAGCCAAGACTTCAGAGGGACAGTCTGGGGAACCAGACAGTTAGGTCTCCATGAAAAGCTACTTGGTTCCATCTTTTGTTTTCCCCTCTCTCTTCCTCTGGCTTGCCTAGAAGTAGCTCTGTGGGTAGAGGATGGCTGCTGAGAGCAGTGATGCAGGGAGATCCCGTGTTGACAGACCCAAGGAGACGGGATGGAGGGAGAAAGAAGCAGGAGCCTGGGGCTCGTGTATGGGGGTGAAGGGGGGGCCCAGTTGATACTGTGGAACTAGAAGTATTTCGACCACTCCATCCAAGTCTAGCTGGATAACATCAGGCTTCTGACATCTGCATGTCATTTTCTTTCTTGGTTTTCATAACAAAGGGCCACAACTCGGATGGGTTAAATAATAGCAATTTATATTTTTGTGGTTCTGGAAACTAGACACCCAAGATCAAGGTGCTGATGCCACTCATCTTGGCTGGGTGATGGTTGTCCTCTCTCTGAATCTTCACAGGGTATACCCTTCCTGTCTCCTTTTCTGTGTCCTAATCTTCTGGTGGTCTGAGGACATCAGTCACATTGGATTAGAGCCCCCTCTAATCACCTCATTTTTACCTTAATTACAGTTGTAAAGATCCTGTCTTCAAATAGTCACATTTTGAGGTACCAGGGGTTGGGATTTCAATGTGTGGATTTTGTGTTTGGGACACAATTCGGCTGATGACAGACAGGTAGGCAAGTTACACCCTTGGTTTCAGCCCTTGGAGAGAGGAAGAGTGGGTTTGATGGCCTATCGGGCATCTGTCCTTGGAGAGGAGTGAACTAAGAGGCGGCTAGCTTCTCAAAACAGTGCAAATCCCTCTCTAAAGACTCTTGGCATTACCAGAGCCAGTGGGGTTTCTGGACCCTTCCTCTTGGCTCCTCAAGCCCGCCCTTAGGATGCAGGATCTGTTTCTCTGTTTCTGGCGAAGGAATGAGTGTCTATTCTGAGATTATCTTTCACCTGGGACTGTTGAAATGTATTTGTCTTTCGCAGATGTTCCTTTAGCAGAAAAGAGCTCTCAGCACCCCCAGAGATCCATGCAGAGAGCTTACCTACCACAGGCCAAGAGGGCCAAGGAAGTTACTGTGCCTTTCTTCTTTCACCCCTTCCTTCCTCAGCAGGGAGAGGCAGGAGACCACACCTGTGTTTGTGATATCGCAGACATGCTGGGATCTGCAAATGTGTCATTAGCCCACCAGGTTGGCACAGAACGGCTGCGTCTGAAGGTGATTTAACACAGGTAGAACCTACTTGCAGATGGGCAGGATTCCAAAGACTTGCTTGTAGCTTTGTTATTATGAATTGGGAATGCCTTTTCTCCCGTATTTCTATGTTAAATAATACCGTGTCAAATGTGGGGGGGGGGTTTCAGGGAACTCCTTGCAAACCTATGTAACTCACACATAATTAAAACCCTAAATATGATCATTCTGTCCCCAGCACCCAAATAGCACACACATCATTGTTTCCATAGGAAAATAGTTCATAAGTTCCAACTCTGGGTATCAGGATGAATGCTTCTCTCTTATCAGCGCAGCCCATTCAACAATAGTTTTGTGGAAAGGGGGTGTTTTACTGGAGGGAAAGAAGAGTAATATTGGGCCAGTTATTTCTGGGCACCAGTAAAACAATATATAGAGAGTATAAAATAGCTACCCTTTTAAAAGCAGGCTCACATAGTTGATTACATTTAAGTCTTATGGTAACCCCAGAAGGTGTTACCATCTCTATTCTAGAGAAAGAGTCCCGTGACTCTTCAGGCTCACACAGTCGAAATGGTTGCTGCTCTCACAGCCTCATCTGACCTCCAACTCAGCTCCTCCCCGGTTCAGCTGTGCTGGGGACACAGGCTCTGGGTTTTAGTGCGTCTGGCAATCCCTGGCTGGTCTTTCTGGCAGGGAGCAGAGGCCCACTCTTCTCCAGCAGTGACCATGACCCTGGGAAGGGCCTGGACAGGGCATTTCATGCTGCTGTGTGAGGGCTGGGCAGAGATTTAGAGTCCATGGCAGCCCGTGTAGATTGCAGAGTTTTTAGGATAAATGGTGATTTTCCTCCTTGGTGATTTCCCAAGGCCACTGAGGCCTGACAATTCTGGCAGGGAAACCAAATTTAAATGAGTCCCTTTTCATGTCTGCCTGAGGGGTAGGCATTAGTCAGAGAACTAACAACCTTCCCTGACTGTTTCCTGTGTTCTGAACACGGTAGACAGAGGTTGCGAGGAAACAGAGCCATTGCATTTCAGATATTTTATACCTGGACAAACAAATAAGCACAAACCCTGAACAAAAGGGTGAAGGAAATATGGAATAAGTTTGTGTAAATTCTTCTACCCTGAGAATGTAGAGGACCCCTGTGGTCATCAGAGTTAGGGTGGGATCACTGGGCAAAGGCTTCCGCGCTGGCCATGAGAAGCACTAGGAGGTATGAGAATTGGAAAGGTGTTTTAGATTCTTAGTTCAACCCCTATATTTCCTTTCAGATCAGGAGACCAGGAAACTGAGGCTCAGGGAAGTGAGTGATTGGCCTGAGATTTTAAGTTAGCCAAATGGCAGAGGCAGGGTGCGAGCCAGAGAGAACTGAGGTGCCCTCCTCTGTGCCTGGCTGCTCCCATAATTACTTTGGGAGGAGAGCAGGGAAGAACCAGCAGAAAAAGATGCCCCAGGGAGTCGAGAGGATGGGTTTTATGGGTAGGAGTCCACGTTGAGGAGAAGTGAGAAATCGGGGAGACAGTGTTGTGAGGACCAGGTGGCCAAGGGCCTTGAAGGTTAAATGAGTAAAATTTAGGTTTTTCTTCAGGATGGGCAATAAGGGGCAGAGGGACACCCCGACGGCCATGCTAACTTCCAGGGGCATCTTCTGCTGACATTGTTTATGAAATGGGTTATTCTGCAAACACCCTCCTTTAAATCCGAAGCCTAGACTTTCACTCAGCATGATAATCTAGGCCAGAAATTTTGACCTCCTTGCTCCACATTGAAATATAAGGTATAAAATCCCAGACCCTGTGGACTCTTCAAATAGAGCCTGGTGTTTCTCAGTCTGCCCACAGATAAAGACCTTTGCTGTATAGAATTGAATTCCCATTGACCAGGCCTCCGGCCTACCCTCCCTTTTCCCATCTATCTTGAGTAGGACCCCATAGAGCTCCTTAAAGAAGCAGCCTTGTGTGGTGGCTGCTGGATGGGGACAAAGAAGAAGTGAGAGGGCACAGAGCCTGCTGGGGAGGCCATGAGGATACAAGGCTTGCAGGCAGTTCTCTACTTGCTGGCATTGGTTTGTTGGTATTGCAGCAACATGGCTCCAGCACCAGGGGAGAATGTAAGGGTCAGGAACTGTAAATTGTAAACCACAGTGAAGTGAGATGAATCAATCTGCGGCGACCTAATAGACAGGAGGAAAGCCTGCTGATGGGAGGCTTAGAAAGGCTCCCAGAGGTGCAGGGCTGCAGGAGATCATGGCCAGCCCAGCTCCGTCCACTTGGACGACCAGGCTTGGTCAGGTTTGGTTGTTGAGTTGTCGGCAAGTAGACCAGGCCATTCAGGACCTGATGACATCTCCCCTGCAAAGCCCTCAGAGGTCAGGGTTGAAGACAGTTCCTCGGGGCAAGCCTATCTCCTTGATTGTGGTCACTGAACCTGGGAGGAAAGCCTTGCTTTTCTTCACATGGCTGTCATTCTTGTGTGACTACAGTACATGTTTGTTGTAGAAAATATAAAAGACCTACAGGAGAAAGTAAGATGTCATTCACAATCGTATCACCAAAGGTAATCACGGTTTATTAATATTTTAGGAAACGTCCTTCCAATCTGTTCTTTTCTGTGCATAGATATCTTTTAAAAAATGGAGTCATTATATTTGCATTTTATAGTTTCTTTCTTCACTTAAGATTATATAATAAGCCTATTCTCATCTCTACTGTATTATCCTACACATCTTTTTACCAAATAGGTACACATTTAGTCAACTTGCTATGTTGGCTATTTAGATCGTTTGCAAATACGCACCATTGTAAACACTACTGCAATGAACATCTTTGTATCACAGTAATCTTTGACCATATTTCTGATTATTTCTATAGGGATATTTTCTTGGAAGTAGAATCCCTGTTTCAAAGGCTCTTGTTATGAGTCTGTTAATTGCCCCCTCCCCACCTGGACTGTGGTACCAGTTTACTCTTCCATTAATTAGCAACTATGACCAGCACACCTTTGCCAACATGGCAAGTTATTATATTCGCTTAAGTGGAAAGTCATCTTTCCAGAGTCATGCTCAGCTTACTGATAGCATAAACCTCAAATGTGGCGGCTAATTTCTTTGTGTTTATTGGCAGAGCTTAGTAGATTCACATGTGGAGAGTGTCAGAAACCTAGGAGGAGAAGGCTGGAATAGATCCACAGGCAGCCAGAGGTACAAGGGAGGGAGAGAGGGGCCCTTTGTATGAGGTAGTACTTGATTTAGCCTTCTCCAAAACGAAAAGTAGTATATTGAGCTGCCAGGCAAAACCCCTCCTCCCAGAGCCCTTGCCCATGAACGTTTCCTGGCTGATCAGGAAAAGAGAGAACAAAACAAACCCACACAAAGACGGGCTTAGTGCTCTGGAAGGCCAGCGATGTGCAAAGCCCCTGACGCTAAGCAGAAATGAAAACGTTAATGGTGAGACACCCAAGGAAAATGTATTCCATATGCACAGGCCGGCTGGCTGCAAAGGAATACAAATGCAGTTAGGATGAGCCGGGAAGAGCAGGCGCAGCAGCCGACAATTTTGAACCTGCTTCCCAGCACACTCAGGCCAGTTTTACCTGAAGGTACTTGGTAGGGGGCTGAATTGACCTTTTTCCTGACTCTGGAATCAGATAACTTATTTTAAAGAATCACAAGAGCCACAGTTTATTGGGCAAGCTCCATATAGTCCTGGGTACCTACTGCTTTCCCTGCCCCTATGTTGTAATGTATTTATTCCCCAGAAAAATCTGTGAAGTAGGAATTATTATCCCCATTTCTCAGATGAGAAAATCGAGGCACGGTGAGATTAAGTAACCTGTCCCAATGTCTCAGAGCGCTAGAGCCTGGATCTTAAATCAGGTCTTTCTGGCTTTACCTGTGCTCTTCCCAACACGATGCCTGGGTAGGGCCTGACTTCCTGGTTCCTGGAAATGGGGGGAAATGGTGGGGGGAAGTTGCAATCCAGGAGCCCCCAAGCTTGGGCCTAGCAGCCACTCTGCTGCCCTGGCTGACACGAGACAACAGGCTTCTTATTCTGTGTACCTCACTCTCACGTGCTGGTGGTGGCATGGCAGACACAAGAATGAGGCATTCTCAGGGTGGACATGGCCGACAGGTGCTGGCACGTGCTTCCCTGTGGCAGCAAGGGAAGTCCTTTCAGGCAGGACTAGCTCAAAGAGTACGTTGGTGATTAGGAGGTGGGGTGGCTGGAACTCTGACCTATACCTTCCCCGCCGTGAAACCACAGGCACAGAATTCACCCTCAAAGAAAAGGCTCTGGTATCCATGGAACATTTTGGTCATCATACTCCAGGCCATGGCTGGAAGAAATGTTCCTCCTGTGTCTGACTTGTCTTGAGCCATCTGGCTGGCTTTGCAGAAGAATTTTGTGGGTGGCAGGGAGGAGAAGGGACACAGAAGGAAAGAGGAGGGATTGCTCGTAAGGAATCTCTGGGAGACCTAAAAAACTGGCCGGTGTCCAGCCAACCCGTAGGGCCTTCTCATTAGGACCCCTTCCCACTCCCCCAAATTCTCCCACTGCAGCACACATTTTGCTGACCAATGGGAATCTTAGTGCTGACTTGCTGTTTTGCTGAAAAAACACTGGACAGGCAAGAATGGGAGAGGTTTTTTTAAAATTCTCTATTTAAAAAACAAAACAAGGCAAAAATCAGAGCACACAGCTTTTAAATTAAGTACTGGGGATTGACTAGCAAGGGCAAAATAGGGGATGGCTATTGTTAACTGACAACCCCCAGGGTTCCCAAGTCTGGGCTGGGGTTGGGGGATGGCTATTGTTAACTGACAACCCCCAGGGTTCCCGAGTCTGGGCTGGGGTTATTCCCACCCATGGGTAGAAGGTGATCTGTCCATGGTTTTGCTCTGTCCCTGTGCTCACCTTCTCTGGTTCCAGGGTGTGGCAGACCTAAGGATGATACCATTAGTAGCATTTTCCACATCCTCCTGTGTGTGAGCTACAGGTGTTGAGTGCCAGGTATACCATTCCATTTAATTCTCTGGACATTGCCCTGGGGCATCATACCCATTTTGCAGGTGGGGATGTGAAGGTTAGAGAGGTATGATGTCTGTACATGATCACATGTATAGTCAGGGCAGAGCGGGGACCCAAACTGGGCAATCCATGGCCAGAGCCAATGTTCACAGCCATTATTGTTCTGCTTCCCAGGGATCAAGGGCTGATGCTCTAGGATATATGTATTTTTTCTTTCTTTCTTTTGTTTCTTTCTTTCTTTCTTTTTTTTTTTTTTTTTTTTGGCTTGGTCTTTGAGTATTGCAAATAAATACCAATGACAAGGCCTCTGGGAGGAGTTTTCAAGTCAGCTCAATATGATTAAAAAGGATCAATAGGACCCAACCAGCCTGTTTGTTTTCTAGTCCGTCCCCAAGTGGGACAAGTGGTCAAAGGCTTGGCACTGGCTTGTCTGCCATCCACCCCTGCCGAAGCCACTGTTTGTTCTCGATGAATAAACAGCCGTAAGAGGGGTTACTCCAAGTAGGGCTGATGTCCTCCCCGCCCCCAAGGCAGAGTCTGACTGTGAGAGGATTGGAGAGGAAAATCCTTGTTTGGCTGGAGTAGGAGGGATCATAACAACACACTGGGCTTCAGAAATGTAAATATCTGCACAGCTCGGTGGATGAGGACGATGGATGCATGCCAGGAGAAGCCTGGATGTGAAAGTCTGGCAGACAGAGATGGATGTGAAGAAACACGGGGAGTGAGAGGAAAACAAGAGGCAGGAAGCCACAGGCAGGGGTGGGCGTGGCCAGGAGATGGGGGAGGAGGGGCGGGGCCGGGCAAATCCAGAGGAAGGGATGCTGGGGTGGGGAGAGGAGTTGGAACCGGCCCTGGGGCGACCCCAGGGGCAGATGCGCCCAACAGGGACAGAAGCTTGAGAGCCAGCCCAAGGCTGCCGAGAGGGCTGGTGACCCTCACCCCAGACAGAGGGCGGTGGTTCTCAAAGTGTGCTGCCCGGACGGCAGCATCAGCACGGCCTGGGAAGTGTTCAGAAAAGCACATTCTCAGGCACCCCAGGCCCAGTGGGCGAGAGACTCTGGGTTCAATAGTCTGTGTTTTAACAAGCCCTTTGAATGATTTTCACACCTGCGGAAGTTTGAGAACCCCTGACGTGGAGGAAAGGGAGAGTGAGGTGGCCAGAGGAAGAGGGCTTGGAAGGTGAGAACCCAGATCGTATGACTAAGGGAAACTGACTAAGAACAGCAATTTCGTCCTCCTGGAAAAGCAGGTGGTAGTGGGAAGTGTGGGACTAGTGGAGTTCCATCAGCGAGGGGTTAGGGGATGAGAGGATCCACCCCTTATTGTGGCTGGGACCAGGTGGGCATGCGGGAGGTAGGGCAGGTCAGCAGAAGGCTAACCAGACAACCCAGGGACAAAGTGGCCCGGTAAAGGGCCTGTGGTGACAGCGGCCAGCGTGCGGGAGCTCCAACTGGCTTCCCAGAGCGTGCACCCTAAGCTCCCATCATGCTGGAAAAGAGCACTCCAGACACACCAGCAGAAGGGGCGCTGCAGGGAGCTGGGGGTCCAGTCCCATTCCCATGGCCTTGTCATGACAGAGTCAACCAAAGAGGCCACCCTTTCCCTCCTCCCTCACTGAAGCTCTAGGTCTCCCTCTAAGCAGCAAGCTCTTAAGAGGTGGGTCTGAGTCACACACAGTGGGTGCAGGCGGTGCTCCTGCACAGGGTGCTGTGCCAGTAAGCACAGAGTTCCGACTCTGGGTTGTGTTCACAACCGCAGGAGAAAAGGCCGCTCTGGAAGAGGCTGCTCCTGATGGCCTCAGCCTTCCAGCTCTCTGTTTCTATATCGCCAGCTGATGAATGTCTCCACCTACATTGATTTTGTTTTTATATTATTTCCCTTCTTTGTTCACTCTTGTTGGAAGGAGACGGACAGCCTGACAGCTGGAGCCATTTCTCTCTGAACCCTGCCTTGCTTGCGGTTGATGCCCAGACACCCCGCCCAGCCTGGGGCTTTCCAAACATTCCAACCTCCAGGTATCCCACTTGTTCTCACTTATTACAAAAATTCCTTATAATGGTCCAGGGAAATTCTTGCCTGGGTAAAATAACCATTACTGTGCTTACGGTTTTGGAAATGTTCATTTTGGGCCTTTTTAATGCAGATTCAAATCTGTTCTGGCGAATGTACTTTAAGAAAAGGCACTTCAGTGTAACTTCCCATTTGGATTAGCGGCAGGCCACCTGGAGGCCTCTTAAGGCCCACACTTGGAGACCCACTGTGTTAGCAGACAGCTTGCATGGAGGGAAATGACTCCTGCTTCTGTTAACAGATCAGAAGGGGCTGGAAAATGAATGGAGGGGGATAAAAACCCCAAACACCCAGTTGAAAGCAATATCCATTAGTACGGCACTCTCGACATAACAATCTTGTGTTGATTGGAGGAGACAAGTCATAAATTTCTCCTATTAAAGTTCTTGACTCACAACATTGGGCAGAGACTAATGACTTACAAATGATATGTACAATGTCATCAGAATAGAGGTGCCCTGAGTTCTGGCCCCAGCAGGAGAACTGAGACCGATGTCTTGGATGAAGCAGAGTTCATGAAGGGGTTGGGTCAGGACACATAGCTCTCTGGATTTCATGGAATTATGTTCTCTTTTTAATCAAAGAGAGGCTCTCTAGAAACATCATTAGTGACTGGATTTCCTCAGCGAGGCAGCTTTGAGATTAAGCTAAAACACCAAGAAAGCAAACTCAAGGAGACCCTCAGTAGAGAGCTCTGGGTCCCATCTGCTCTGAGTTGGGGTCAAGTACGGGGAGATTCCACCCAGGCAGAACCCAGGGTGGAGGGCAGTAAGCACAGCCTGGATGCGCAAGGTTTCCCAGCTTCACACCTTGCTTTAAGTCTTACGTTTCTCAGCCTCCCTGCACAGTAGCCGAGAATTGTTACTTCTATCCCAACCATTCTCTGTCCCAACACAAGATTCCAGAGCTCCTTCCTTCATACTTACCCTCCAACCCACCCACGAGGCACCTATCCCAGGGTGGGAACCAACTGAAGCACAGAAACCTATTATTTGTATGTTCGAATAAATGAATGTTTACTGCAGAATAGCTTCTGCACGTGTTTCCAGCCAGCACTGACTTTGTTTTCTAATGAGAAGTCTCACCTCTGTTCTTCTCTGCTTAGTCTGCTCTTGGCTCTGTCCCACTTCTGCCCTAGTATCTTGGTCACTCACAGCCTCTAGGGACTCAGGGAGAGCCAATAACCAAGCGGGACTTGAGTGAGGGTGTGTGAGCATTCTTGGAACTCCCTTTAGGAGAAAGGAGTGAGCACAACTTCTAGAAGTTGGAGGCCTCTATTGGAGAAAATCCCATCTTTGATGAGGCCCAAGCTTTTATGTCTCAGCAGCGCAGGGGCTAGGAAGGCACCCTGGGAACTGGACTCATAGAGAACTGACCCATGCTGGGCCTGGCTATGTGAATCCCCGTCTCCTCCTGCAATGCTCCTTCACGTCACCCTGCACGGCCCTACAAAGTGCAGATTTGCTGTGGAGGCAAGTCAGCAAATGTTCAGCCATTGGCAGTATTGTATATGAGAATCCTGCCAGATTTTACACCCATCTAAGCTTGCTACCAGTGCCACCGTGCCCAGGAGATCAGGCAGGCCTTTTGCATTTAATCCCACACCAGCCTTCCTGGAGATGCACCTGACTTGGGTACTGACTTCAGAGGACGTGCTCCTGCCTCCTTTTTGCCCCTCATGCCCTGAAAGTCAGAGGCAACACTAGAAACTCCTGGGAGGTTCTGTAAGATCATCTCTCTCTTTTTCTTTCCTCCCCACCCCTCTCCCCACTTTGTTTTTTTTTTTTATTTTTTATTAACAAGGATGAAAGTAAATGTGAACTCGAAACAATAAGGCATGGAAAATCACAGAAATAACTTAATTAAGTTTTTAAAGATTTCCATGCTTGAATAAATTAGCCTTCCTGCAAATGTCACAACATTCAGAAAAAAAAAATTGTAATCAATGGAGCACAATGCTTCCCTGCTCTTTATTTAAACGAAAGCTCCATTGGTGCGTTTCCTTTTGCCCCTGCTCCTCCCCTGCAGCTGCTGCACCCCGGCCCCCCTTGGCTTCAGGCAAGGGCACCAGACTCTCACATCAGCACATTGTGCTGCTGCTTGGAAGGATGGAGGATTGCAGGTGGGGGCAGGTGGTGGGAGGGCCAGGCAGGGAGATTTTCTTGGCCAGAGCAAGAGCTTGTTGTATGTCGTTCTGGTTTTCCCTTGAAAGGTAGCGAAGTCTCATGTATGGGGTTTGGGGTCTCCCAGTTCTCAGCCAAAGCTGAGATTCAGGGAGATCTTTCCTTCAGCACCAGGATGGAAGTATGAGGAGGAATCAGACCCAGCTCTGCGGGTGAGGGGCTGGGGCTTTTCCCCCTTTCCTGGCCTTTCCCCACAACCAGGGCTGTCAGAGGCTAGAAGATAACAGGAGGCCAGGCAGGAGAAAGAGGATGGAGGGAAATAGGGAGGGCCTAGGTGCTCTGGGCAGCAGCCCTGCCTACAGCCACATGGACAGATTTCCCTTGCCATCAAGACAGAGGGCAGCTTGCTAGGCTAATGAGTACACACGCGGCTCTGCTGCCGCTGCTGACTTGAGTAGTGAGTGATGTCATGCTGGCTGCCCGGCCCTGCTATAATGCAGCTGTCAGGGCCCCGTGGGGAAAACTTGGGGAGAAATACGAGAAGCCTAAAAAGCAGCAAAAGGCCCAGTCAAGTGAAGGGAAATGGAATTACAGTAATGCTGAAAGCCGGCACACTGGAGAATTAAAACACTTTGTTTTGGAACCAGATTCTACTCAACCTGGGTTATTAAATTATTTATTGTTTGCTTCTTCAGTAATGGGAGAGAGAGTAACCGGGGTGGGCAGGGGGCAATCAGCCAGGGCAGCAGTAGTTGTAATTATCAGCCACATTTGGGGGCCACCCTGGACGGAGGCTGCTGCCCTTTGAGCACAGGGCTGAGCGAGGTGAAAATGGGGTGTTCAGGGCTTAATTGGACTCATCAGATCCATTCCTGGGGCTAGCCCTGAAAGGGACTATGCAGTGATCCTTCGGGCTTACCATGGGGGACAACAGCCTGTTTCCTAAGGACGCCCCATGACCTCAAACAGTTCTGCTTTTCTGACACGCGTGTTAATAGGAAGCTACTGCACAGGCCTACAGTAACTCACGCCGTGCAGCACCACTGGGTGAGAGCCAGGATGCCAAGGGGCCTACAGGCAAGTAGGGCAAGCTTAAGGAAATCGAAGACACCCACTGTGCGTCCTGGCTGCTACGTGGCTGCTGGCAGTCTGGGAGTTTGGGAAGGCAAGGAAGGATGATTTCTGATATTCACTATGTCCCAGGCCTTGTGATAAACATTCTGCATATATTCTTTTCTTTGATCTTCATGGCAATGCTTCTTAAGAGAGTAACCATGCACCATGGCATCCCTTCTCCTTTATGCCTGTTGCCTCGGAATAATGACGGAGGGTCCTCTCTTACCCTCAGGGTCCCTGTTTAGACCACAAATATTATGCCTATTTTGTGGGTGAGAAACCAGGGCTCGAAGCTTTACCCAAGCCTTCAAACAGTAGGCGGCAGGTTTTGCACTGGTGCTGTCTGGCGACAGAGCTTGATCTTGTTGTTGTTTATTACTATTCACTACGGGAGGAGAAGAGAGGGGGAAAGCAAGGAAATTGCTGTGGGTCTGTCTCTCCCCTGAGGAAGCAGTACCAAGGTGCCTATGACCGAGGGGATAACGTAAAGCAGCAGCAGAAGAGGGGTCGCCCTCCCAATTGCAACTCCCCCAGGTGGGCTTGTTCTCAGACTGGGGTGGGGCCTGGAGAACCAAGGCTGGAACTAAGTGTCATCCTTTGCCACTAGGTTACCTAAATCTTCACCTGGTTCTTTGTATAGCCCAGTTATTTGGGTGATGGACCAGGAATCTAAGCCTCTGTGTCTACTCCTTGGCCTCTGACCTGAAGCCACAAGAAGTGACAATAAGAAAATCGCTCCCAGGCCAGGCATAGTGGCTCACACCTTGTAAACCCAGCACACTGGGAGGCCAACGTGGGAGCATTGCCTGAACTCAGGAGGTTGAGACCAGTCTGAGCAAAAGCAAGATCTTGTCTCTACTAAAAAGAGAAAAATAGCCAGGCTTTGTGGTGGGTGCCTGTAGTTCCGGCTACTTGGGAGGTTGAGGCAAGAGGATCTCTTGAGCCCAGGAGTTTGAGGTTTCTGGGAGCTAGGCTGATGCCATGGCATTCTAGCCTGGGCAATAGAGGCTTTTAAAAAAAAAAAAAAAAAAAGGAAAGAAAAAGAAAATCACCCTCAAGTCAGCTTGATTTCCTGCCTTATGACAAAGGCCCATCCGGTTTGCCAGGAAAAGGCTTGGTGAGCCTGGCTGATACTCACTATGTTGTCAAGTGGCTGCAGAAGTAGGTGCCTGAGGAATACGTGTTGTTGTTATTACCTTGCAAACTGTTGATGTAAAGGGCTGGGGTGAAATACTTCGCTTCCGTAATTAGAGCTGATTTTCCTTTTCCTGAAAATTTGGGGACTCTCCTGTTATTAATGACCTTTTTGGATCCATGCCCAGGATTTAGAGATATTGTCTTTGGATCCAGGTAATGAGGTCGCTACTGATCCTGAACAAATGGGGAAGTTATTTAATAATTACTCTGTACTGTCTGTCGGTGACCTTTCATTTGTCGAGATGAGAGGCATCTGTTTATCATCACCCCCATGTGGAAGATTTTGATTTTTAGGGATTAGTTCTCCTGGATAGAATCCATTTTGTTTTCTGCCTTTTTAGCAAAGTTTGCCATTTAAAGGTACCACATGCTGTAGCATATGAGGGAGCAGCAATTGAAGGGGTGTGGGGGCGACCATTTCAGACAGGCTGGAAACACACACTCTTCTTAGTCTGGGGGGGTACGATCACTGCCTGGGGCTGACAGAGTCATGGGCCAGCGAGGCAGCTCAGTGGCTTCTAGAGGTATTTTGAGAGCTGAGTCCGAGAGGGAATAAGATACAGATTCCCAGGCAACCTACTGAGGGGAAAGAGGAGAACGGGCCTTTTTTTCTGTACTTGCAGTGAAATAGATGGATGGCTCAGCATGCCTTGTGGCTCTCAGGTGATTGGGCACATGCTGTCACGAGGGCACGGAGACACCCAGCAAGTCACCTCCACAGAGCGGTCCCTCTCACACCGGGTCCTGGGGGCTTCTGCAAAGCTTGGTAGAGACAGCCTAGGAAAGAGGAAGGCAGATCGATTTCACTTGCTTGGAAAACCATGTGTTGCCAAGTGTGGCTGGAGTCTTTTTTTTTTTGTAGAGACAGAGTCTCACTTTATGGCCCTTGGTAGAGACTGTTGCATCACACAGCTCACTGCAACCTCCAACTCCTGGGCTTAGGTGATTCTCTTGCCTCAGCCTCCCGAGTAGCTGGGACCACAGTGGCTGGAGCCTTAAAGAACTTGGGCCTGGCTCTCTACTTCATTTTGTGTCCTTTAAAAAGCATCTCTAGCCAGGGTGGGTGGCTCATGCCTGTAATCCTTGCATTCCGGGTGGCTGAGACAGGTGGATCTTTTGAGATCAGGAGTCTGAGACCAGCCTGAACAAGAGTGAGACCCCCCCTCTCTAAAAAAATAGAAAAACTAGCTAGACATCGTGGGAGGCATCTGTAGACCCAGCTACTCAGGAGGCTGGGGCAGGAGGATCTCTTGAACCCAAGAGTTTAAGGCTGCTGTGAGCTGTGATGTTGCTATGGTCCTCTGCTCAGGGTGACAGAGTGAGACTCCGCCTTAAAAAAAAAAAAAAAAAGCAAAACTTCCCTGACAAATGGCCCCTGGGCCTCTGCTTGCATTTCTCCCATGGAGAATTCAGGACATCTCAATCTCCTGTGGCCTCCACTCCATTTCTAGCAATTCTTATAAAATTTTTTTCCCTAAAAAATTGAGTTAAAAATCTTTTTTTTTCTTTTTTAACTTTTGCCAAATGGACCAGCAAACGACCTTTGTTGTCGTTTTTGATCATTGCCTTGTATTTGTCTTAGTCATCGGGACAGTCCTACAAGCTTTGCACAGAGTTGTCATGCCCACCCGGTGTCTTCTGTGACACATTCTAGATCTCTCTGTGTTTTTCATGAGCCGCAGATTCAGTCATAGTCACCCTCCTTGGAATGTTTTGTTTTGCACATCTCTGAATGTGGGAATGACACACAATACTCCAGCCTGGTTTGGTCCCCCCAGATAGAACAGCTCCATCGCCTCCTTTCTTCCAGACAAGATTGTTTTTATAAGTGCTATCTAAGTAAGGCAACTTTTTTTTTTTTCAAGGGAGGATGAGAGTCTGGTTAGTAGAAGACCTTTAAACCCCTTCTGAAAAATGGGGTAGAGAACTTCTTACAGACACATAACATCCCTCAAGGCTGATGAGAGTTTCATAGGAGGGAGCAGGCAGTGCCCCTGCCAACTGTTTAAAGCTCCTTGTATGAGCAGGGAAGCCAGAGCTAGGATTGGATAGAAGGAGGTAACAGTGACTTACTGTCCCACAGATTAAGTTGCTATACGTGCCATAGGCATGACACCTGGGAGTTATGACAAATGAAAAGTATTGTACACGCAGTCGGTCGGAGCTCACTGCCTACTTGATGTTTCCACTATGATGCTTGCAAGACACATCAGACTCAGTAGTCCAAGGCCAAACTCATGATATTCTGCCCCAAACCATGCTCCCCTTCCACTCTGATACTCCTCTAATTGGCTTTCCATACTGTGACCAGAGTGATCTTTTCAAAGCGCAAATCTGTTCATCATACATATACACACTTAAAGCCCCTCATTAGCTCTGCATTGCCCTCAGGATAAAGGGTCACATTCTCAGCATGGGCTCCCCAGGCTGAGTGGCCTTCCCAGCCTTCCCTGTCCTCATGGCCCCTCTCCCGTGCTATGCTCCAGCCACCAGAGTCACATTAGCACTTAGGGCACTCCGCAGGGAATGACATGAAGGCATTTCCTTCTGGGCAGCCCAGTTGGAGGAAAAGATGCCCTTTCTTCTAAGTGGATGCCATGTCTCATCAGGGCTCTCGGTTGGCAAGGGGAGCAGGGGTGGATGCCAGCTCCAACTCTGCTCCCTCAGCCCAGCTCTGTACTCCGGGACACCCCTCAGCTGGTGCTGGTCACACCAGTCACCTGCTTCCTTTTAGGCCTCTCACAATCTACCAGGCTACTTCCTGTCACTGACTTTTGCTCATTCGGTTTTCTCTGCCAGGGATAATCTTGCCTTCTCTTTCAAGCAGGCATCTGCTCCTGAGCCTTCAGATCCCAGACCAACCCTCACCCCCTCAGGGAAGTCTTTCTGATTTCTCCATGTTTCCAACCAGTTTAAGTCCCTCTGTGATCCCCACACACTGGACGGGGCTCCCGTTTCTCCTGATACTGATCTCATTTTGGAAGCCTACACTCATTTGTACAACCCCACGTTTAACATCCTCATGGTATGACAAGCACCATTAGAGCAGAAACCAGGTCTTTTTTCTCTGTTTCTGTTGTAGCCCCAGAATTTAACACAGAGTCAGACACATCATACTTGATCATTAAATATTTATTGAGCACCTACTGAGTGCAGGCTGCTACTTAGTAGATGGTTGTGTCTGGACTTTATAATCAGAACAACTTAAGCTTCCCACAGGCATGATTACACACGTCAAAGAGGAAAATATTCTGTTCCACTTAATTATGCATTTTTATTTAAAAATAGAAGTCTTTATTAAAACAACAAAGCATAAATATTAAAGAATGTATTTAAATAACTTGTGTAATTTAGTGCAAGCTTTCAAGGTGCATAAACATTGAAATGCAATTCAATGCCTTTTTAAATCATTTTCCGTCATTATCTCTACTTTATCCAGTCTTGTCTCTTAACCCAAGTTGGAGGAGAAGTAATTCACTTTGACTTCCCTCATTTTGTTTCAAAACCTGCTAAGGCTTGTCCACAACTCCAACCTGTTTCTGGCCTCCCAGACTTTAGATCAGATTGTAGCAAAAGCCTCTGTAGATAGTTTGCATCTTTGCTCCACTGTGGGAAAGCGTCCCCTTTTTTAAAGGAAAAAGGTCCTTCTCATAAGAGTAAACATTCTGGCTACACAGCCCTCTTGCTCTTTGCTTCCCAGTAGAAAGAAAGTCAGGCGATTCATTCATGCAAGAGCATTGCTTCCATACCAAAACCCAGCGATGGTCATTCATCACTCTGTTTCTAGGAACTGGCTTCTGAAGCTGTCTTTTCTTTGAGCAAAGAATCCCTCCGTGAGCAACTTTGCTTCTCCACCATCAGATTTCTGATCAGTAGCTAGATCTAGCTACCAGTTAGACACCCTCCTAACAACTACAGAACTTAATGTTGCAAACAATTAAACTGAGCCTAGAGAGGCCATAAAAGAGCTTATAGTGGTGCCCTGCACAACATGTGGCCAGCTGCCCACTGGGTATAAATGGCTCATGCCACCCAGGTGGACCTGCTTCTGAGCTGAAACTTCCCTACAATCTTTTCCCCTGGCTGCGTGTTTACAGTCGCACAGAGCAGGATGCCTACCTGGTGGTAAAAGCTGGAAAATAAGAAGTCGGTCCATTCACGGAGTTGCAAAGAGGCCATTAATGCTAAGCTTTAGCAGAGGAACACAGAAAACAGCATTAAAGGATTTACTTTTCATGACCATAATTCACAGTTAATGTACATTTGATGTTTAATGTATGAACCAGAGGTGACTTCAAACTTGCGGGGCCTTTTCTAAATAGTGTTTTAATCTTTAAAAAAAAAAAAAAAAAGAGGTTCATACACTCGGTCTGTCAGACAAGAGGGAGGGGGGAAGGCAAAGCTAGGTGTGAGAGTCCAAAGTGGGAGCAGGCTTTTGTTCAGTCCTTTATTGAGGTTTTACCTCTAATCTCTCCCTTTTTGATGCAATTTAAGATTAAGGAAATGAAAGGCAAGGCTGACTGCGAATGGTTTTACACAGGACAGCCAAGGGGCCCTCAGAAGACAGTTTTGTAAGAGGTTTTGGGTTTCAGTCCCTCAGAAATACGAGGTGGGAGGTTTGTCAGAGCCCAGGGCACAGACCAGGAAGGGAAACTGATCATCTGGTCCAAATGGGAAGGACAATGGTGGTCACCACACAGGTCCCTGGGAGTCAGAGTCAGGCTAGAAAGGGCAAAAGCATCAGCATCAGAGCTGGAGAGAGCCCCAGATTAAACCTGCTGGGGGCAAAGTCTATAGTAGGACCTTGGGCAAATCATCTCGCCTCTCGGGACCTCAGGTCCCTCAGCTAAGACAACAGGTTCTTGAGCTAAATCAGTGGTTTCCAGTGGACTCTGCTGAGATCCTAAGGCACAGACACACCCTCAGATGTCATGGCAAGACCCTGATCCTCAGTGCCTTCAGCAAGAGAAGTTCCTTTGTTCTGTAAATAAGGGCCCATGGAAGATTTCTTGTACAAAGAGCTCTCCTAGTTAAAGATAAAAACATTGAAAGGTGGAAGCCAGCTGATCCTTAAGATCCTTTCTAACCCAAGTCTAGAAGGGCAGATATGTGGAAAAGGGTCACTTCAAGTGTGCCTGGGTGACTTCAAAGACATAGCCCTCTAAAATGGACAACAGAAATGAGAGTAGGACCTGACAGGTTGCAAAAGCCGGACTGCTAGATACAAACGCAGGAGGAGGTCAGAGGTGTCTCCTTGGAGTACAGTTTAACTGTTTCAGGGAGATGATTTTCTCCAGTCGCAAAGTTAGCAGGTAGTTGGGTTTCTCCAGGTAAGTATGCTGGTGAGAAATAGGAAAAAAGGGGGCTCAGGGTATTTTTAAAGGAATTTCTTTGCATACGTGGGATATGAAAAGAAAGAAAGGAAATGAAGGAATTGAGTGAACTAGAGATGAAGGAAGAAAGTCTTTTATCAATGAACTGAGGGTAATTTCTCAAGTTCTCTTCAGCCCTAACCACTTTATGTTTTTATAATTATTTTCTGTCTTTTAGCCTAGCTGGACAGGGGAGAATCATAGCAGTAAGAGAAAGCCAACTGCATCTAAAGAAGTTAAGAGGAGTTTCCATATAAACCAGTGGATAGTACCCATTATCACAAACCTGGGATCAAGGACAGTTTCAATGGTCCAAATCAGTATTCCAGTGAACTAGAGGAAGCTTACAGATTCAGCTCAATGCAAGGAAAGCTCTAGAAAAAGCTTATAGTCATAGTTAGGTTGATGGTGACATATTTCTTCTCCTGGCGCAGGTGGTGGCAGAGATTTTGGACATTTCAGAAATAATCCTAGCGAGGGACCAGGGATGGAGTGGTCCCATCAAGATAAAGTTCTATTTACGTACAAAAAGGATAGGCATTGAACAGATATGTTGGAAGGTTTCAAGATAATAGGGATTTAGGGCAAGGTGACAGTCCCAGGAGGTAATTAGGGTACAAATCTAGAACTGGACAGAATCCCACCATGCTCTCCTCATCTCCCTACTGAGCATGGCTGGATTCTGCCCAATTCTAGATTAAGGTTAGCTTAAGGTTAATCTCATGAGGTTTTATCCTGGGCCCAGTGGGTACCCAGTGGAAGGAAGCAAGACCCCCAACTGCAGGTGGGGTTGGACCCTGGATAAATGACTGGGGTTAGTCAGATTGGGATTAGGAATGGAGAGGTGTAAATCTCTAGGTGCAAGATCTTCAGTACCCATAGATGGGCAGGACTAGCAATGGCAGAGGCTCACAGCAGCTCTATCTATTACGTGTGCAGGAGTGAAGTGGTGTGTACATGTATGTGGTTGTGCATTTGCTTTCCCATGCATGTTCACACATGTGCTTTCTCTTCCCCACCTGACTGGGATACATTTTGCAAAAGTAAAGAAAAAGTTGGGGTCACCTACTCCATAGAAGAGAAGGCCAAGACAATGGCATCTTAAACAGTCATTTAATACAGCTCCTTACCAATAGGCAGGACTTAAACTAAACTTATTACTCTTAATAATAATACAAGGTACACTTTTAAATATTTTATACAAATCAACTAATTTAATCATCACAATAACCCCACAGTACCTCTGGGAGGCCATTTATTATTAACCACACTTTACAGATAAGGAAACTGACACATAATGGAGAGGTTAAGTAACTTGCCCAAGGAACCAAGAGTCAAATCCAGTCTGCCCCAGAGCCTCACGCTTCGTGCTGAATCATGCTGGAAATGATGAGAAAATGTACAAGTTAGTTCTCAAGGGATGATTTATAGAAGTGGTTTAGAAATCTTCTAGATTCTAAAGTCTAGGATTCAACTCTGTCTTCCTTTTTCTCCTAGCAGTTCACACAAGGGATGACTGAAGATGGAGTATAACCGGGGTGATTGCTCTAATGTCTAAGAAGTGACCCTCGGAGGGGCTGAGGGACCAGGTGTGCAGGAGGAGGGTGGCTGGGTACTGAGTGAGCCTGGAAATCCCAGGGCTACCCAGGCTTCATCTCACAGCAGATCTTGGGCACATGGCAGCTTCCACCCTGAATCCTGGTCGTCAGGCTCCCTTGTCCTCAACAAAAACACAAAACAAACAACAAAAACACAGTCATGGCATCTATAGTCATTGCTCAAGAGGGTATGTGTTGCAGTCTTCTCTTTAAATAACAACTTTGGACCTGTAGCCTTGCCTCTATTCTTTCTAGAAACCTCACTTTAGAGTGACTCACACACTAACACTTATTATGAACTGTTTAGAGTGAATGAGCGAGCTATTTGGTGCAATTGGAATTACAAGACAGCTTACAGGTACATAGCTTAGTTACAGCATATGACTTCCTCTGGCTTAACACCCATGTCTGCCCTCTCAGTTCAACCTGGTTCACTCCAGGCAAGAAGATGATCATTTTTCCCACCTTGATTTTACAGAGAAGCAAAAGTTCTCTAGCAGACAGGCTCCTGAAGTCGCTCAACTTATGTGCCCACCCTTGAACTCCATACCTCTATTCCCTCCACTTTTATCCTTTCTCTGGCAAGTTCGCCATGTACAGCAGCAGCTCCAAGCCTCACCTTCATCTGAAGAGATCAGATTACGTTCCTTTGATTTAGAGAAAAGAGGAATGCAATTCTGACAAACATAAGACTTGAGAGAAGGGTCAATTTCTGTAAGTTAAGAAATCGTTAAGTGGCCCTATCAGCTGCACTGGATGGGCGTTTTGCCCAAGTGGTGTTTCTTGTTATTTTGGGTTTGCTTTGTGGTTAGATGGATGGAGTGGGAGTCCAGTGAAAGCACCTGGCTAGATCCAATCTTCATTTTCCTTATGAGATGCATTTGTCTGTCATGTTTCAAAAGAGAGATGAAATCTGTCTGGCTTCTTGGAAATCCTCTTTTAGAGCCAAGGGCAAGAGGTCCACATTGTGAAACAAAGCTGAAAGTCTCAATGAAGTTGGAAAATCTCAGGTTGTGATGGAAATGTGGATGGTTATTCTCCTTCTGAACCCCCATTTCCATTTTCTGTTTTTGTCACTTTTCAGATGAATAGACCTTATCAATGATTGAGAGGGAGGTGCTGGGATTAGATACAGTTTGAGATGTAGATGAGGAGTCTGGTGCTGCCGATGATCTCTTTACTCTCACTATAAAAGTCAAGGGCAATCCCATGGGGGTGGGAAGAGATTCATTTGTCCTTTCTATCAACAAAGCACAAAGCACTGGGGAATAGCAAGACAAGAGCTCTGAGGAGAGACCATTGGGCGGGGCTGCACCTGTGTGCCCAGAACATTCTTTCTGAGTTTCTATCTTTATACCTGACTCTCAGTAGCCCATTTAGACTCAAAAAGGAAACAAAGAGAATTCCTTATCCCCCTTTTTCTAGCGCGGTGTTTTTCCCCCCCCCCCCCTTTTTTTTTTATCTCACGGCACACTTCAACCTGTAGTTAAACGTCTGTGGCACACTGATAAAAAAAAAAAGATGAAATAATAGAATATACTTACCATGCTTTGAACTTCTTTAATTAATGATCTTTAAAAATTTTGGTGGAACATCTAAGGTCCTCTCGTGGCACACTGGTTGAAAATCCCCATTCTAGAGAAAGGCTTGGCATTTGTAAAGAAGTTATTCTAGGATGGAGCTGGAACATATTCTTCTTAGCAAAGTATCTCAAGAATGGAAGAAAAAGTATCCAATGTACTCAGCCCTACTATGAAACTTATCTATAGCTTTCATATGAAGGCTAGTACCCAATTATAGCATAAGAATATGGGGAAAGGGGCAAAGGAGGGGAAGGAAAGGGGGAGGATGGGTGGAGGGAGGGTAAATGGTGGGATCACACCTATGGTGCATCTTAGAAGGGTACAGTTGAAACCGACTAAATACAGAATATAAATGTCTTAACACAATAACTAAGAAAATGCCATGAAGGCTATGTTAATCAGTTTAATAAAAATATTTCAGATAGTATATGAAACCAGCACATTGTACCCCATGAATGCATTAATGTACACAGCTATGATTTAATAAAAAAGAAAAGTAATACACAAAATCATCCCTATGTCTCCATGAGCCACATTACAAAGCCTGCAAAGCAATTTCAGTACATTTTCTCATCAGAGCCCTTCACATCTACCTCCTACTCCCAAAAACATAAGCATAACCTTGTAAGAAAGATAGATCTTTACCAATAAAGAAGTCGGCATTTAGAGAAGCTAACTGATCTGCCCCATCCTTCAATATGATATTTTATACTTTTCTCCCCTTTTCTAGAGCAGGAACAAAAAAAAGTTCCTAAAAGTAGAGGGGAATGGGGGATATCAATTTTAAAATCATAATTACTAAATTTTGTGTTTTATATAAGAAATTCTGGCCAGGTGCAGTGTACCTTATAATTCCAGCACTTTGGGAGGCTGAGGGAAGAAAAAAGAAAATTGCTTGAATCCAGGAGATGAGCCAGTATAATATAATAAGACCCTGTCTATAAAAAAAAAATTCTACCAGTGTTTTATTTTACTCTTGAAGCAGAGTCTCACTGTGTTGCCCTGGGTAAAGTGCTATGGCACCATAATAATTTAGAGCAACCTCAAACTCTTGGATTAAGGTGATCCTCTTGCCTTAGTTTTTTTAAAGTAGAGACAGGGTCTCAACTCTTTCTTGCTCAAGCTGCTCTCAAACTCCTCAGCTCAAGCAATCCGCCTACCTCGGCCTCCCAGAGTACTAGGGTTATAGGTGTAAGCCATGGCACCCAGCCTTAATTCTACTCATTTTAATTAATTGAATATTCACATTTTACCCCATAAAGCAAAAGGATTATAAGTACAAAAACCTTCAACTTCTAAAGCAGATGAAGATATGTGAACATACAGTCTCACTTGTATAGCCAAATTGCTTCAAGGAACTTTCTAAGAATCAAAGAAAAATGAAGTTATGTTTAATATCATGCTAAGTATGTTATACTATATCCTAATTCTCTGACTACATAGTATTTTCACCCACCCACATTAATTGAGTTTACTTGCATTCATCATTCATCTCTAACAACACAATATGAATTCATGAGCAAAAACTGCAGATACATTTCACGTACTACACACCTCACTTGTACGTGCTAATTCTGCAGTCTTCAAAAAGAAATTTTAATAGTGCTAACATATTTTATAGTCTTAGAAATAATGTCTTCTAGGCTCGGCGCCTGTGGCTCAACCGGCTAAGGCGCCAGCCACGCACACCTGAGCTGGCGGGTTCGAATCCAGCTCGGGCCCGCCAAACAACAATGACGGCTGCAACCAAAATATGGCTGGGCGTTGTGGCGGGCGCCTGTGGTCCCAGCTACTTGGGAGGCTGAGGCAAGAGACTCGCTTGAGCCCAGGAATGGGAGGTTGCTGTGAGCTGTAATGCCACAGCACTCTATCCAGGGTGACAGCTTGAGGCTCTGTCTCAAAAAAAAAAAAAGAAAGAAATAATGTCTTCTAATTGTTTTATCCAATGCAATTAACTTAGGAAGATTATGGAATATGTAGGTATGCTGCTGCTGCTGCAAAATACTTACAACATGAAATCTTGTTCCCAGGAAGGTTGATCACCACGCACTGCTACTGTTGTGCTCTTCACATTCTGTACTTTCAGGGTCACGTATGTATTAAATTTATCTTTGAAAAAATGCAAAATGAAGATGTGATACTAGGTTACTGAATTTCACAAAACCCTTGGAATAAAGTAATATCCATGTTAAAGCATTACATACAGAAGAAAAATTGAAGCTATATGTTGAAAAACCTAGCCTCATTCTAGACACAGCAGAGTTACAAAATTATAAAACTACTCATTATCATCCAGAGCATAATATAATACAGCATGTTTTAAATTTTGTGAGTTTCAAATTTTAAGAAATCTATTTTATGTATGCCCCAGTAAACACACACACATAAACAAAAGCTTCATGAAATATAAGATGTGATAGATTAATATTTCCTATTCTGATTTATTTAATCTATTAAAAGGTTAATCATAACCTACTAAATTGATTTCATTACCCACCTATAATCTATAAAAAATCCTAATCTAATTGACCTAGTAGGAAAGATAAGATCCAAAAATCCAATAAAATGTACAATGAGATAAGAGCCACAGGGAAAATGACAACTACAACAAAAAAATAGCCAGGCATTGTGGCAGGCGCCAGTAGTCTCAGTTACTTGGGAGGCTGAGGCAAGAGAATTGCTTAAGCCCAAGAGTTTGCTGTGAGCTGTGACACCACAGCACTATACCAAGAGTAACAAAGTAAGACTCTGTCTCAAAAAAATAAAAAAGAACCACAGGGAAAATAAAAAGTGGTAAAGAAGTACAAAGCTGTTAACAGGACAAGAATTACAGAAAAATTTACACAGGAAGTGGATTTCAAGCTTGATCTATGCAGTTTAGCCTAAAGCATAAGTTACATATAAAGAAATATTATCACAGAGTTGAGAAAATCTGAGAATGTTAGTTGAGTAGTAATCAAAGATGGTGACCTAGAACCCAAAGATTGGGAGTCTGACTTAGAATATATTTGGCCCTTATCCTGCTAAATTCACATCAACTAAATAGGGACACTGTATTGAGGGTTTGGTTTTTTATGTAAGAAATTAGTCATAATTTTATAAAATAAAAAAACAGCAAACTATCATTTTTGACTCATCAAATTAACTGATTACCTAATGTCAGAAATGTGAGAAAATAGGCCCTATTATATACTTCTGCCAGAAGGTAAAACTTTTTTAAAGATCATTAAAAATTGTGCAGTTTGGAGAAGCTAAGACAGTGTATTGCTTGAGCTCAGGATTTGGAGACCAGCTTGAGCAAGAGCAAGACTCCTTCTCTACAACAGACTTTCTTCTCTAAAAACAGAAAAACTAGCTAGGCTTTGTGGTGGGTGCCTGTAGTCCCAGCTGCTTGGATGACTGAGGCAAGAAGAATGCCTGAGCCCAAAAGCTTGAGGTTGCTGTAAGCTACAATAATGCCACAGCACTCTACCCAAGGTGGCATAGTGAGACTCTGTCTCAAAAAAAAAAGAATAAAAATAAACAATAAACAATAAAAATTATGTAGTTTTATACTTATCAACACAAAAAGTTTATCATACTAAAGATACAAGATTAAAAACCCACACGAGAGGAATCCCCATTCATATCTAGCTAGAAGTGGGGCAATAGGCCACTGAGCTGTTTATATCATGTGTTCTGGCACTTTACTCTCCATGTGTGATCATACACAGCTGACCAGACCACGGGTAGGTACAACCTATGAGCAGCATCCATGGGCTGGCTAAAACTGAAACAAATCTGATTTTAAATGGGGGGAAGGGGTAAGAAACATCAACAACTGGTGGTTAGTGCTGAAGCTGGAAGGAAGGGCATATAAATTCCACTGGAGCAACTATTATGGGACTTGTGCAAGTGCATAAGCAAAGAAAGCCAGCTAGGAGAGAAAGAAGAATAGAACAGATTCTCATTAAAGAGAAAGAGAGAGAAGCCCTATCCCAGAGCCAGTAGAAAGAAGAGCACGCTCAGAAACTGCTTAAGTTTCTGTTGCACCTAAGGTACAGTCTTTCAGGTTTTCCTCAGTTCTCAAGCCATGTTCATTTTTTCTAGTAAATTCCAGCCCCCTCCTTTTTCCCCAGCAATAACCAGAGTAAATCTTCCTATTGTGATAGTCACAATTAAAGGAATACATATTAAAATAATGAATTATTTTTCAGCTTCAGATGGACAAAGATTCAAAAGTTCATAATTTAATTGATAAGGATTTCAGAAGATAAATGCTCATACACATTTAGTCTCAATATAATCTAGTAAAAACTTCCAGAAGAGCAATTTGGCTGCAATTACCAAATTTTTAAAAAATACAAACCTTTGACTTAGCAATTCTACTTCAGGACTATAATATAAAGATAACATTTTCCAAAGTGAGCAATGATAAATTCATAAGAACATTTATTGCTAATAACACCAAAAACTTGGAAACAACCTAAATATTCATCAATCAGGTCCAAGTCTACTACAAAATTCTGTAGAGTACCTTAAAAGAAGGAACAATACACACACACACACACACACACACACACACAGACCTTCACCTTCTTGATGGGCAGGTTGCATAAAGACATATGGCACATGATCCATTTGTATGTATATGAATGCATATACACAGAATAAGCCTGAAAAGATAGGCAAAAAGCTCTAAATACATAGTACCTTAAAGAATTGGGTTGGCCAAAAGGTAAAGACCAACTTTTCACTAGATAGATATATATACTTCATTAATGTTTTACAACAGCATTAATTTTAATTAAAAATTTCACGATTTTAGTGAGTTAATGAATTAAATTACTAAATTTGATAAATGGATTAGTGAAATTAATGATTTTTCAAAGATTGCTTTTAAATCACAGCAAGTACAGGGGAAAGGATATGAGAGTAGAATGTTGGCCTTACCTGGTGAACCCTGGAATTTTGCTCTTTTAACTGCAAGAGGAAAAAAAAAATACCATTAACATTTTTTTGCAAATCCACTTTACTTAATCAACATTTTTTGGGTACCTACTATGTACCAACATTGGAGTTATGATTAGATTAAGTCTAATTCTTGAGAAAAGCAGCTGGGATTTCGGTCAAAACTTAAAAAAAGAGGATCAGAAGAGCCTTTTAAATCATCCAGTCTAATCTCATATCCAAGCAGAAATCTCTATTCCAGCCTCCTGACAAGGAGATGGAAAAATCCAAGTCAATTCTGTAGCAGGTAACCAGTTTCATGTGAGATATCTTTCTAAGGTTTGATTTATAAATGTTCCTATTTAAAACCCATTAATAAGGCTTGGCGCCTGTGACTCAAGCGGCTAAGGCGCCAGCCACATACACCTGAGCTGGTGGGTTCAAATCCAGCCCGGGCCCGCCAAACAACAACGACAGCTGCAACCAAAATATGGCCGGGCGTTGTGGCGGGCGCCTGTAGTCCCAGCTACTTGGGAGGCAGAGGCAGGAGACTTGCCTGAGCCCAGGAGTTGGAGGTTGCTATGAGATGTGATGCTACAGCACTCTACCCAGGGTGACAGCTTGAGGCTCTGTCTCAAAAAAAATAAATAAATAAAAATAAAACCCATCATAAAGGCTCAGTGCCTGAGGCTCAACCAGCTAAGTTACCAGCCACATACACCTGAACCACATACACCGGCACCTGTGGCTCAAAGGAGTAGGGTGCCGGCCCCATATGCCGGAGGCGGCAAGTTCAAACCCAGCCCCAGCTAAAAACTGAAAAAAAAAAAAAAGTTACTGGATGGGGCGGCGCCTGCGGCTCAAGGAATGGGGTGCCAGCCCCTTATACGGGAGGTGGCGGGTTCAAACCCAGCCCTGGCCAAAAACTGCAAAAACAAACAAACAAACAAAAAACTACTTGGGCACTGTGGCAAGTGCCTTTAGTGCCAGGTATCTGGGAGGCTGAGGCAAGATGATCACTTGAGCCCAAGAGTTTGAGGTCAACATAGCTTTCACCTCATTTACTTAATTATTGTGTTAATACATTTATACTCTACTCTTAATAGATTTGACATGTACCCTTGCAATATGCACCTTATATGCACCAATCACCCACCCTCCACCTGACCTTCCTCGTCCCCTCCCCTCAACCTCCTCTTCCTTCCTTCATTCTGGGAAAAAGCTGTGTTTCTATACACCAATTTCAGACAACTGGAAAATAAAATTTAAAAACAAATGATGAACATAACAATATGGCTTCAACAACAGACTGTATCAGACAGAATAAAGAATTTCTGAATTTGAAGACAGGGCTTTTGAAATACTTGCAAGACAAAGGGAAAAAATAATTTTGTTTAAATGCCCCACATGAAATATGGGACATCACAAACTGATCAAAATTCCAGTTTGGGGAGTTCCACAAGAGGAGATTGGAAAGGCTTTGAAAACCTATGTAAGAGGCTCGGCGCCTGTGGCTCAACGGGCTAAGGCACCAGCCACGTACACCTGAGCTGGCGGGTTTGAATCCAGCCCGGGCCCGCCAAACAACAATGATGGCTGCAACCAAAAAATGGCCGGGCGTTGTGGTGGGCGCCTGTGGTCCCAGCTACTTGGGAGGCAAAGGCAGGAGACTCGCTTGAGCCCAGGAATTGGAGGTTGCTGTGAGCTGTGATGCCATTGCACTCTATCTAGGGTGACAGCTTGAGGCTCTGTCTCCAAAAAAGAAAAAGAAAACCTATGTAAGAAATGCATCAAAGGAGGCACCTGTGGCTCAAAGGAGTAAGGCGCCAGCCCCATATGCCGGAGGTGGTGGGTTCAAACTCAGTCCCGGCCAAAAACCTCAAATAAATAAATAAATAAATAAATAAATAAGAAATGCGTCAAGTTACACACAAGAGAATCCCATAATACTAACAACAGATATCTTATAGTCCAACCAAAAATGAGATTATGTTCAACAGCTAAACATCAAAACTCCTGTCTGCCACGTAAATTATAATTAATACTATTACTAGCAAAAATAAAGAATGAAAAGTCTTCTGCAAACAGTGAGGAAATTCACTACTACTACATCAGCCCCACAAGAAATGCAGAAGGGAGTCATACATTTGGAAGCAAAAGGATGATATCTATTTCATGAAGACGCATGAACAAATAAGAGACAGAGTCTCAAGCTATCGCCCTTGGTATAGTGCTGTGGCATCACAGCTCACAGCAACCTCAAACTCTTGGGCTTAAGTAATTCTCTTGCCTCAGCCTCCCAAGTAGCTGAGACTACAGGTGCCTGCCACAATGCCTGGCTGTTTTTTTGTTGTAGCTGTCATGGTTGTTTTAGCAGGCCTGGGCCAGCTTCAATCCCTCCAGGTCGGTGTATGTGTCCAGTGCCCTACCCACTGAGCTATGGGTATGACCCCTAAATTATACCCTTAATGAGATGTTTGTTATATTTGGTCAGCATTTCTAACCTTTTGTTACACGGGTTTTAATATTCTACCTTTTATCACACAGAACTTTCATCTCTCAAGTGGTTTTTCTATTCCATTTCTGTGCCATTGTGAACCAGGATATTTTTTCTCTTATGTTTTCTAATGACTTATTTCCAGTACATAGGAAAGCTATTTCTTGTAGATTGCTCTGGTCACCTTAGGTTCTAACTCCATGCAAAAATGAAGTAGTCTTCAAACTAGGCTCAGGTTCCTTAGCATCTTAGTAGATAGCAGCTCTGATATTCTTCTACCTGTCACCTGTCATCTTGGACTTAAGTGATCCTCTTGTCTCAGTTTTTCTATTTTCAGTAGAGAAAGGGTATCACTTTTTGCTCAAGCTGGTCTTGAACTCTTGAGCTCTAGTAGATAGCAGCTCTGATATTCTTTGCAAAGCAAGCTTTTTTGTATCTTAGTATCAGCAGCTCTGATATTCTTCTACATGCCATTTGTTAGTTTGGATAGCAGGTTTAGTTTGCCATTCAGAATGACTGTACTCCATGTTCTTGATTTATTTCACAGAAAGTAGATTATTAATAATTTAATAAAAGAAACTTTTTTTTTTAAACAGAGTCTCACTTTGTCACCCAGATAGAGTGCCATGGTATCATAGTTCACAGCAATTTCAAACTCTTGGGCTCACGTAAGTCTCTTGTCTCAGCTTCCTGAATAGCTGGGACTACAGGCACTCACCACAATGCCCTGGGCTAGTTTTTCTATTTTTAGTAGAGATGGGGTCTCACTCTTGCTCTCACTGGTCTCAAACTCCTGAGCTAAAGCAACCACCTGCTTTGGCCTCCCAGAGCACAATTATAGGCATAAGCCACCGCACCCAGCTAAAATAAATTTTAATACAATCTTAAATAACATACTTCTCTACAATAAGTTTGTGATATGCTGCAATGATGAGAGATAGGCAAACACATACTCATACACTGTAGGCAGAAGTATAATTTGGAATGATCTCTAGGGAAGGCCATTTGGCAGTATCTATCATAGTCTTAAAAAGCACCAACCCCTTGCTTTACCAGCACTACTTCTCCTGCTGCTATACCTGCAGCTTTACAAAAATACACTCACTGCAATCTAGTTTGCAATAGCAAATATTATAATCAGCTTAAATATTCATTAATAGGAGATGATTACATAAGTTAAAATGCATCTATATAATGAAATACTGTGTAATAAAAATAAGGCAGATTTATATATATCCACATAAAACAATCTCTAAAATATATTAATGTAGAAAACATAATTATGAAAAGTATGCAGAGAATACTACCACTTGCATTTTCAAAAGCGGAGATATGCACCATATATGTTTGTACAAAGACAGAAAATATCTAGAAGAACACACACAAAAAGCTTGCCTCACAAAGAACTGAGGAGCAGACATGAGTGGTGCAAACCCAGCCAGCAAAGTACCACCATATCATAGTTTCCATCCCTGCAAAGATGCAGGCCAAGGCCCCAGCATTTCTGTGGCAGGAAGGCCATGAGCTGCACTTGCTGGTAGCTGTGGGAGAACTTGCTTTTGTTTTATCATAAATTTCATCATAAATTCAACAAAACTGATTACAGTGTTACAGGGTATTATTTTGCATATGGATATTGTTATTGTGTTACACCATTAACACTTAAGCATAAAAGATTTTAAAACATTTTTCTAGATATGGAATTGGTACAACCCACATCTAATGCACATCCTTATTTCTCCTTGAAAAATTTGGGCAAAAAAGTGCAGATTATACACAGCAAACTATGGTATATACCAATGCTATTCAATAAAAATTTCTCTGATGCTTGAAGCATTCCATACCTGTGTGGTCATATGTATTAGCCACTAGCTTCAAGTAGCTAATGATCAATTGAAATGTGGCTAATGAAATCAAGAAAATGAATTCTTAACCTTATTTAATTTTAACAAATTAAATTTATATTTAAACACCCACCTGAAGGGACGGGCATGGTGGCTCACGCCTGTAACCTTAGCACTCTGAGAGGCCAAGGTGGGTGGATTACCTGAGATCAGGAGTTTGAGACCAGTCTGAACAAGAATGAGACCCCATCTCTAAAAATCAGCTGGGCATTATTTGACACGTGAGCTGTGACGCCATGGTAGTCTACCAAGGGCAGCAAAGTGAGACTCTGTCGCAAAATAAATAAATAAATACATACATACATACCCACCTAAGCTAGTGAAAATTGTAGTGTATGAATTGAGAATAGACAATGGTGGCTTGGCGCCTGTGGCTCAACAGGCTAAGGCGCCAGCCACGTACACCTAAGCTGGCGGGTTCGAATCCAGCCCGGGCCCGCCAAATAACAATGACGGCTCCAACCAAAAAAAATGGCCGGGCGTTGTGGTGGGCGCCTGTAGTCCCAGCTACTTGGGAGGCAGAGGCAGGAGACTTGCTTGAGCCTAGGAATTGGAGGTTGCTGTGAGCTATCATGCCACAGCACTCTATCCAGGGTGACAGCTTGAGGCTCTGTCTCAAAAAAAAAAAAGAGAATAGGCAATGATAAGCAGGTTTACATGGACAGAAATCAATTCCTACTTCTGATTAGGAACTATTTGTTCTTTGTTGTTGTTAGAGAGAAAAACTCTTTCGTATAAAGGTTTACGGGGGGAAAGGTGGCTACTCAGATAGGCTAAGAAGTAGAGCCTCCAGCTGAAGCCAAGAGATAAGCACTTCTAGGAATTACCTGTTCTTGAAATAAGTTAACTTAAATTTTGTTTTGTTTTGTTTTGTTTTGTTTTGTTGTAGAGACAGAGTCTCACTTTATTGCCCTCTATGGAGTGCTGTGATGTCACACAGCTCACAGCAACCTCCAACTCCTGGGCTTAGGCGATTCTCTTGTCTCAGCCTCCAGAGTAGCTGGGACTATAGACGCCCCCCACAACGCCCAGCTATTTTTCTGTTTTGCAGTTCAGCCGAGGCCAGGTTTGAACCCACCACCTTCGCTATATGGGGCCAGCGCCCTATCTGATGAGTCACAGGCGCCGCCCAACTTAAATGTTTTATAAACAAAATTATTCTCATTGCGGTGTACTTAAGGCTAAGGTAAGGCACCTAAGGAAAATAATCTATTTAAAAAAAGGTAACTGGCTCAGTGCCTGTGGCTCAATGGGCTAAGGCGCCAACCACGTATACCTGACCTGGCAGGTTCGAATCCAGCCCAGGCCCGCCAAACAACAATGGTTGCTGCAACCAAAAAATGGCCGGGTGTTGTGGTGGGCGCCTATAGTCCCAGCTACTTAGGAGGCAGAGGCAGGAGACTCGCTTGAACCCAGGAGTTGGAGGTTGCTGTGAGCTGTGATGCCACTGCACTCTATCCAGGGTGTCAGCTTGAGGCTCTGTCTCAAAATAAATAAATAAAAATAAAAATAATAAAATATAATAAAATAAATAAATAAGGTAACTATGAATATAAAGTTTTCTTACTGTTATCTCAATTAACTATAAGTCTAGACATAATTAAATAAAAAAAATTGTCAGGTAAAATAGAAATAAAATGAAAAAGTCCTATCTATGTCCACCCAGAGGTCAACAATGGGGAATGATACAGGAAAGAGTGGAGAATGAAAAACAGGAGCAGTGTATAGAAATACAAAGTTTTCTTTTGAAGTTGCTTCATGAAGCAATCTTTTCCTAACCAAACTAAAAATGAAAATGTCGGCTCAGCGCCTGTGGCTCAACGGGCTAAGGCGCCAGCCACGTACACCTGAGCTGGCGGGTTCGAATCCAGCCTGAGCCCGTCAAACAACAATGATGGCTGCAACCAAAAAAAATGGCCGGGCGTTGTGGCGGGTGCCTGTAGTCCCAGCTACTTGGGAGGCAGAGGCAGGAGACTCGCTTGAGCCCAGGAATTGGAGGTTGCTGTGAGCTGTGATGCCACGGCACTCCCTCCAGGGTGACAGCTTGAGGCTCTGTCTCAAAAATAAATAAATAAAATAAAATAAAAATGAAAATGTCAGAGAGAGATTTTTTTAAGTGACACTTAGTGATAGATAATTTTAATAATTCTCAGGCCAGGGCGGCACCTGTGGCTCAGTGAGTAGCATGCCGGTCCCATATACTGAGGGTGGCAGGTTCAAACCCAGCCCCAGCCCAACTGCAACAAAAAAATAGCCAGAGTTTGTGGTGGGCGTCTGTAGTCCCAACTACTTGGGAAGCTGAGGCTAGATAATCACCAAGGCAAACAGCTGGAGGTTGCTGTGAGCTGTGACGCCACGGCACTCTACGACACTCCCATTGTCCTGCTTCACAATCCTTATTCTCCTACGTTATCATTATGTATAAAAGTGAGAGTCTGTCTCTAAAAAATAATAATGATAATAATTCTCAGGCCAGGCATGGTGGCTCATGCCTGTAAATCCTAGCACTTTGGGAGGCCACGCTAGAAGGATCAGTTGAGATTAGGAGTTCAAGAACAGCCTGAGCAAGAGTGAGATCCTGTCTCTATAAAGAATAGAAAAATTAGGCTCAGTGCCCATAGCACAGTGGTTAGGGCGCCAGCCACATAAACCAAGGCTGATGGGTTCAAACCCAGCCTGGGCCAGCTAAACAACAATGACAACTGCAACAAAAAATAGCTGGGCATTGTGGCAGGCACCTGGAGTCCTAGCTACTCGGAAGGCTGAGGCAAGAGACTCGCTTAAGCCCAAGAGTTTGAGGTTGCTGTGAGCTGTGCCATGGCACTCTACCAAAGGCAACTCTGTCTCAAAAAAAAAATTCCTTGAAACCATCAGAGTAATACTCTAAAGAGTATGAAAGAGAAGATATGTTTCAGATTATCCCCACTTCCTATTTGCATTTCACCTCATGAATATCAGAGAGTCACTGAATGTTACAAGCAGAGTATTTGTTGACCCAGCTACTTGGGAGGCTGAGATGGGAGGATAGCGTGAGCCCAGAGTTTGAGGTTGCAGTGAGCTATGGTCATGCCACTACACTCTAACCTAGGTGACAGAGCAAGATCCCATTTCTAGAAAAAATAAAAATAAACAAAAATAAAAAATAAAGCAAGTGTTTATTACGTTCATAATTTGAAAAACATTAAATATTAATAAAGAAAACACTATATTGCTTAACGATCAATTATTTCCTCGAGGTTGTTAAAAGATACCTGATTGAACAACAAACTTTGTTTGTTTGTTTTTTTTGAGACAGAGCCTCAAGCTATCACCGTGGATAGAGTGCCATAGCATCACAGCTCACAGCAACCTCCAAATCCTGGGCTCAAGCAAGTCTCCTGCCTCTGCCTCCCAAGCAGCTGGGACCACAGGCGCCCGCCACAACGCCTGGCCATTTTTTTGGTTGCAGCCAATCATTATTGCTTGGCAGGCTCGGGCTGGATTCGAACCCGCCAGCTCAGGTGTATGTGGCTGGCGCCTTAGCCCGTTGAGCCACAGGCGCCAAACTGAACAACAAACTTTGTAACTGTCTAATTAGGAAGCTAATTTAAAAGTTGTATTTTCATGGGCTGCACCTGTGGCTCAGTAAGTAGGGCGCCAGCCCCATATACCGAGGATAGCAGGTTCAAACCCAGCCCAAGCCAAACTGCAACAAAAAAATAGACGGGGCTCAGCGCCTGTGGCTCAATGGGTTAGGGCGCCAGCCACGTACACCTGAACTGGCGGGTTCAAATCCAGCCCGGGCCCGCCAAACAACAATGATGGCTGCAACCAATAGCCGGGCGTTGTGGCGGGCACCTGTAGTCCCAGCTACTTGGGAGGTGGAGGCAGGAGACTCACTTGAGCCCAGGAATTGGAGGTTGTTGTGAGCTGTGATGCCACAACACTCTATCCAGGGTGACAGCTTGAGGTTCTGTCTCAAAAAAAAAAAAAAAAAATAGTCGGGTATTGTGGCAGGCACCTGTCCCAGCTACTCGGGAGGCTGAGGCAAGAGAATCACCTAAGCCCAAGAGCTGGAACTTGCTGTGAGCTGTGATGCCACCGAAGGCTACAGAGTGAGAATGTCTCAAAAAAAAAAAAAGAAAGTATTTTCAGAGTCAAAGCTGGGAGGTGCTCCAGCACACAATCCCTATTCTTCTACATTATCATTATGTGTAAAAAACAGGAAGGAGAAAAGATGTGTAGATAAGAAATACTCATTACAGAACACTTAGGCGCCAGCCAATATGAAAACTCTGGAAGTTAAGACTAAAGAGAGAATGAACAGGCAGAGCATTTTTCCCTAGGCTCCTTACAAGTAAAGGCAAAAATAAGAGTATATATAAGAATGGACCTAACCTTCAAATTGTAACTTCAGCTCCTGAGTCTCTCTGACCCTTGTAGAACCAAAGCTACAACTGGCACTCTTGAGATTATAAGAAATAATCCTATTCACACTGACTCTGCAACCACTGACCTGGTTCAACAGACGGAGATGACTAACCTACCTTGTTCTAGCCTGCTCTACTCATGAAACAATTTCAAAAGCCTGTCTGACACCTGTTCCCTTCCTTATAGCCCTACTTTAGAATAAATGCAATAACCACTCTCTCTTTATTAAAAGTTTTAACATTTTTTAAAACAGGAAGTATATAATCCCTTTGCCCTACTTTCAATCTGGCAGTATGTGCATTAGCACAGTTCCAATTATTAATTTGCATATTGTTATACTTTTACATTTTCCAAATATTTGGACAAAAAATGAGCAAACTGTGACATCTGCCAGCCAGCTGACCACAGGGATTGACTCAGCTGTTCTGTTTAGCACAATGTTTTAAAGAAGGGGGGATGAAAAAAAGACAACTCTTGGATGGAGGCTGTGGCTCAAAGGCATAGGGCGCTGGACCCATATACCTAAGGTAGCAGGTTCAAACCCAACCCTTGAACTCCTGGCTGGACTCAAGCTATCCTCTCACCTCACCCTTCCAAGTAGATAGGACTACAAGCACATACCACTATGCCCAGCTAATTTTGTCTTTTGACACACTTTAGAGAACTCCTTGGAAACATAGACTATTTGAGAAGGCAAGTCCACTTGGCCCTGAACAAATTCTTATTGAATTAAGCAAGGACACAGCACTAGCAATTGAAATTAGGGAAGGATACAAAAATCAAGTTTTTTGGAATTCCTGACATACTGTACAGATGACTCTAGATTTTAAAAACAGAATGCCTAAGAATGAGTTAAAAATTGTTTATCAAAATGCCTAAGAATGAGTTAAAAATTGTTTATCAAAGGCAAATTGGCCAACTGAAAATTACAAAAAAGGGTATTCCGAGACCTTATAAACACTCTTTTTTTGTTTTTTTTTTTTTGAGACAGAGCCTCAAGCTGTCACCCTGGGTAGAGTGTCATGGCATCACAGCTCACAGCAACCTCCAATTCCTGGGCTCAAGCGAGTCTCCTGCCTCTGCCTCCCAAGTAGCTGGGACTACAGGCGCCC